>PYFS01003181.1:0-45102 GCA_003671545.1 Ophiognomonia clavigignenti-juglandacearum | reverse complement strand
ATTCGTGAAATTCGTGAAATTCGTGAAATTCGTGAAATTCGTGAAATTCGTGAAATTCGTGAAATTCGTGAAATTCGTGAAATGACATCCCTAAAAGTGGAGCCTTGGGATGTAAAAGATTTTAGTAACATCTCTAAAAGTAGAGCTTAGGGATATCATATAAATTTTTGGTAATATCTCTAAAAGTGGATCCATAGTGCGAGAAACCAGGGGTGTGCCCTATTAGCAATTTAGATATGCCCTGATAGATAATCTCATAATTATTATATTTAGCGTTTTCTTTGAAAAGATTTAATCATGTCAAAATAATTAATTTAATTAGCGTTAGAGTTTTTATTTTATTGTTTGTAATAAAGACAAAAATGATAATTATTGCATTGTTAGAATATATATTATTTACAAAATTAAAAAATAAAGAAATTAAGCTATAGAATTCTTTTTATAATTTAAAATTATAATGACGATAGAAAATAGCGATTTTGTTATAATCTTTAATTATTCAATATATTAGCTAGTATTTTATTTTCGCTTTAATTCTTGCTTTTTCTAAAAGAAAGCTTAGAAATTTTAATCTATAATATTGTATAGATATATTTTTAAATTAAATAGCATTGACTTCGTGTAGTTATTTTACTTCCGCGTAAGGATATATATATCAAACTTTTAAAAGAATATTATTTTAAATTATTTCTTTCTTTTTTAAAATATCTTCGAATTCGGCGATTGTTAATATTATATATAAGATTATCTATTAAAGCATTAATAAATCGCTATTAGAGCACTATCTAAATTTCTTGTATTATAGACTCTACTTTTAGGAATATAACTAAAACTTGATATAATGTTCCTAGCCTTATTTAAAAGAATGTTAATAAGACTTTCTTACATCCCAAGCTCCACTTCTAGAGATATCACCAAAATTCATTTTATATCGCCGCTATAGGTTTTTTTATATATAGACGGCTTTCATTTGTATAGAAGGTATGGAGGGCTTCTTTCATGTAGAGGGCGATTTTTTATATAGAGTTAAGTTTTAGTGATATCTCTGAAAGTGGATCCACAGTGCGGCGAATTCAAATAGTGCCCTAATAGCGATTTTATAGTGCTTTGATAGATAGAGATTATTTATCAAGGCACACCTAAATCCCTAATAGGGCACACCCCTGGTTTCCCGCACTGTGGATCCACTTCTAGAAATATTACCAAAAATTAGTATAATATTCCTAGGCTCCACTTTTAGGGATATCACCAAAACCTTTTTTATATCCCAAAGCTTTATTTTTAACGATATTATTAAAATCGGTTTTTTATATAAAGGGCTAATTCTTATATCAAGGGCTTTGTTTATATAGAAGGCTAATTTTCGTATAGAAGGCTAATTTTCACGTAGACGGAAAGCTCCACTTTTAGGGATATTACCAAAATCCTTTTTATATCCCAAATCTTCATTTTTAAGGACATTAGTAAAATCGACTTTGTATATAAAGAGCTAATTTTTATATAGAGGGCTTTTTGATATTGAAAGTTAATTTTTGCATATAGGGCTAATCTTCATATGGAGGGCCTTGTTTTATGAAATTATGAAATCTAGTTTTAATAATATCCCTAATGTGGTATTATCCCTAAAAGTTGATCTACAGTGCTGGAAACCAGGAGTATACTCTATTAGCGATTTAAATATATTCTAATAGATAATCTCAATAGATAATCTCTTATATATATTCTAATTTCTATATTATTTACCTTATAACACAGATTTTTATATATAATTTATATTAATTTATTTTATAATAAAATTAAGATTTTACCTTTTGTACAATATAAATCAACGAGATATTATATATATTTACGCTCGCTTTTAAATTTGAAAAGGAGACTAAAAATATTAAATTTAAAATAAAGTTTATAATTATTATAAATATTATAACGCTTTTCAAATTGAATAAAGTTCATATTGTATTTAACGGCGAAAGCGTTACTATACATTAAAAGCAATAAGGTGAAAAGTGACCTTTTATTAATATCAAAATTAATAACCGCGTTATATAATATTTAATTTAACCTACTTGCAGCGTTTATTTAGTTTTTCTTTATTGATAAATAGCTATATTTACTATAGTTACAGCAGTGGAATGTATTGATTTAAATAAAATAGCCTATAAAGCTTAAAATAAGCGTATTTAATAGTAAATATACATTTTAAATCGTAGTTTATCCTATATCCTTTTTAACTTCAAGAAAACCAAATTAATATTATTCTTTAATAATTCTTTTATTAATAACGAAGATTTCTTTAATTAGATCGGTTATACGCTAATTCTTATTAGTAAAGCGCATATATATATAAATATATATATACACATAATTTACAATTCGTAGCAACTTCGTTTTATATTTATATTATAAAGTTAAACGTATAATTCGCTATATGTTTACCTTAAAAATATATAAAGCTACTAGTAGCTTCGATATCGTTATTTATATATAAACGATTTTACGCTTAATCATAAATAAATCTCATCTCTCTTTTCAACTATTTACAATCTATATAAATTTCTTTTATTTATATAAATGCTTAATTAAATTAGGTGTTATATTTAAAAAGCATTTAATAATAAATTCTATAACGCTAAAGCAAGTATGCAAAAGAAAATGAATTACGATAATCTATTGAATCTATAGTAGAGATAATATAATAGATATATTTACAAAAAGTATATTAAATAATATGTTTAGATATTTCCTATCAGTAAATAAGATTATTATATACATTAGCGGTTATATGTGTATATATGAATATTAGAAGAAAATAAATAAAGAAATCAAAGAACTAAATAGATTTACGCTAATTGATATTGATTAAAAATCCGATAAGAAATTGATATATATAAATGCTAAATCCAAATTATTTATATAAAGCTTATTTAAATATAAAAAAGGAAAATAATTAATATAGAAATTATAATATAAACCTAGCTGGATTTGTAAAGATGTTTTTAAATTAGTTTTATTTAATTGGGTAATTCAATAGCAATATCCTAGCCCTATAATTGGCTGTAACGCCGATGCTAGTCTTAATCGTCCCTAGCGCCTTTTAAAGCTATATTTAAATTTAATTAATAATAGCCGCTTTATAGCTCCTAGTTATTTTCTTTGAATAATAATAATACAGTCGATCTAGTATATATTATAGTTATTATTCACATAATAAATCGTACCGGTTAATATACTGTAATTTTTACAATATTGCAAGATTTATGGAAACTATAATATAAACCCTGCCGGGCTTACAAAGGTTCACACCTTCTTAGTCAGCTTTGCCCAATTAGGCAAATCTAGATAGCAGCGGGCTTAGCAAATGTGCTAGCCCTGCAATTAGCTGCAACGCCGATGCTAATCCCAATCGGTACTAGCGCCTTTCGGGGCCGCATTTAGACTTCATTAACGGTAGCTTTTACGGCTACCACTTACTTTTTATATAATTATTATAAAAATAAAATCGATTTAAACTTAATATATACGTTATTTATATTATTTATATAATATAGCTTATCGATATTGCTTACGTTAAATATAATTGAAATAGATAGCAAAGATTTAGATAATTTATTAATCTAGAAATTTCTCAAATCTATCTTCGAAAAAACGGATCACCTATGCTAAAAATAAAACAAATAATTATAGCTTTACGTTTAATTATAATCTTTCCTAAATTTTTCCTTTTAATTAAATATAATTTATATACGGTTATATAAATCAAAAGGCTGCGTTTATATCGGAAATAATTTTCTATTATATATTCAATTATAAGCGAAACGCTTGATTGAAAACGATCTTAAAGATCCTCCGTAAGCTTTTCGCTAAAATCGTTACTTCCAATAGACCTATATACTCTATTTCGATAGCCCTTCCCCGAATTACAAACCTTTAAGGAAACCGCTTTAAATACGTTAAAGATCGAATCCATATATCTAAGAATTATCTATAAATAAGCTTTAGCTATTACGCGCTGAATATTACCCTTTATTCTCCCCAATTCTATTTTGCTATTTACCCCACCTATTTTGTATTCTAAAGAGAAGAAAATATAAATTAGCAAGCGAGTTACGGACCGACTTAAATATATGAATTGCGATTGAATACGTTCGATAAATAAAATATGATAGAAAACGAATTACTAACTAATATATCACGGACTCAAAATTATATTTTAAAACACTTTCTTCTATTTATTTACAGTTATTACGAATAATATTAATAAGATTTATCCGCGGAATATGATATAGTGATTATAGAACAAAAATAAAATTGAAGATATCAAGATAAATACAAATACGGCGATAATATCTTTTAATACGTAATAAACCTTCTTTACGATTTCCTATTATTCGTAATAAAGCTCACGATATATTAACCCTAGCAAATTAACCCTCGCAAATAGGATAACGATTTTACCGAATTCCTTATAACAATTAAACTCAATATCTATATTATATTTTGGATATAAAATATTTTTCTATCTAATAACGAGCTCTTTTACGAATATCGCGAAATCTTTAACGGCTAAGATAAACCGCTATTTGCGAATATATATATCTTTATCTCAAAAGCTTTTGTTAAATCTTTGCGATATTATGAAGTTTATATAAAAGATATTACGGGAAATATATTACTAAGGCTAATATAATTGTGAATAACAAAGAAAGCTCTATCGTAATTATTCAAAAAGCTACGAAATTAGAAAAGGTTTGATAACGAGTTTAATTATAACATAAAAATAAAGAGTAGAGATTAACGTTAACCTTCATCTCCATAGCAAAATGATTAACTCTAATAACCGTTTAAATATCTATTAAATAATAATAAATAATTCATTTTTAAAAAAACCGAAAGTATTTACTCTTCTAAGTATTTACGCTCTATCCGCTATAACCTATATATTATCTTAAAATTTATAAAGACGGATATAATCTATATTATATATACCCGAATTCGATACCGACGGTTTTTCTTTATCTGGATATTCTTCAAATAAAAGAAAAAGAATGAATTCTTATTCTTCGACTAAGTTTTTGTCGCTGTAAAAAAAGCTATAAATAACGATAATCTCATTAATTTCTCCTTCATATTAAGAAATACTAAAATGGCTTTAAGCATATAGGATTAGACGTATAAAAAAGAAATAATTTAAAGCGATTCTAAGCTTAAAAAAAAGAAAAGGCAATTCTAATAAAATAGCCCTATAATCTTTTATTTTCCTTTTTACTTTTTTTATTAAACAATAGCGACGATAATAATGGAAACTATATCTTTACCCGATGACGAAAATGTATCTATAATACGTATAAAACCTTTGTATCTCCAATATATTTAATTAAACGGAGAAATATTTAATTAATCACAAATTTCATCAAGACTTTTGGCTAGGATTATAAATATAATACTAAACTATATAATATCTTTAACGATTTTCTTTTTTCGATATTTACTACTATTCAGAATATAGCGAAAGATAATTCGTTATGCTTTTCTCCCGAATATTTATAAAAATAACGGAGTAATATTATATATATAAGACTATATAGAAAGATATATTTACGGATATCTATATTAAAATCAAAATTCACTTTAGTATTAATATTAATTACGAGCATTATTATACCGATTAAATAATAATAATGTTTAATAAAATATATCGTAAAAACTTAAGCTTTAATTTCTACGAAATATTTAATAAAATGCTAGATAAGCTTTAGCTATATTAGCGAGCATTTGGTGAAAAGTTTATAAATAGGGCGAATTTAAAGTTTATCGTTATCTATATTTGCTATAGCTTAATAGAATTAGAAATTATATTTCTTAAAAACTTCTTTATATCCGAAGCATTATTTTCAAACCTTAAAGCATTAATTAAAATGTTTCTAGGCCGTCTAAATATTCGTCGATTCATGACTAAATATAGTAGCTACGGCTATAGCTATAATCACGATCATAACGACCCCGTTAATACTATATTTTTCAACCGACGCTATAAAAGAAATAATAATTAATAGCGCCGTAACTCTTTCGGAAATTCAAGAGTTAAAAACAATTTTAACGGCGGCATTAAATAATTCAACGGCGGTAATAATAAATAATTATAATTAAAGCTAGACATGAATTAGAAGAAATGATATTACGTTTATAATAAAGAGAACAATAAGTTTAATAAGCACCCTTTATGAAAACGCCGGTAATCCCGTCGTTATTATAATATATATTACATTAAGATCTGAGCAAACAAAATTAACGTTAAATATATACCGTTCTTTATATAATACGAAAGCCTTTTTTTACGACGAGCTTGTTACTAGCATATATATAGATATAAATAAAACTATTAAAATAGTAAAAATAATATTTCGCTTTAATATATCTCCAAAACTAAACCTTTTTGTATTTTATTACAACTATAGACCTTGTGATAGCCCTTTAAATAATATCTATATAATAATCCTAGCTAATAGATTATTACTTTTGCCTACGCTTTTAAATTGTCATGTTTGATATAAGCGTTACGAAGTGGTTAAATATAGGAATTGAGCAATAGATACGCGTTTATACGTGAATACCTTGATTTTAAATTGATTTTAAATAAATTATACATAAGTAAGGCCAAAAAGAATTCGGACAGGGCTAAATAGCTATCTTTATAAGCGTTATTTCTTTTCTTACTCAGTTTAATATAATAGAATTCTATATACTAATTACCAATACCACTTTCTTATTCGCTTTTAGAGATATAAATCGCTGATATAATAAATTTATTAATTTATAAATCGTTGGCCTTATAGCCTGAATTTAAATAATTTATACATAAAGATATATTTGATTTTTGTTAAATAAGGAAGAAACTATAATAATTTTCTTTTCCGAAAATTAATTATATACTCTTTACCGCCGCTTCAGATATATAGAGATTATATGATTTTTAAAGATACTTAAGAAAATTAGCTGTAAAGATATATTATATAAGACCTTTAAAATCTTTTAAAAACTCTATTTGTTGGGTATATACTAGAGGGTCACGTGATACTCTTCTCTTCGTCTCAATTGGGTTCTGGTTGTTCGTTGTTGTGTAGAGAAACTAACTAAACGGCCGGTGGCTATAGAAGTCAGTTATAGCCACATTGGGATGATTAATCATCCTCTAGCCACCAATCGGTTCTACCACCGCTTTATATAAAGATAGAGGTAATTAGACAAGCTAATTATCTCTACCATTGCTTTTTACTTTATTCGGCAAAAAGCTTTATTAGCTATTCTCTTAATATTAACATTTTTTTAATTGCCGAAAAACCCGTATATTAAAGAATATATATATTAAAGAGGCTATATATAAACGGGTTATATATGCTTATTAGCTATATATTGATAAATCTTATACTTAAGATTAACGTCGATAAATTAAATCTTTTAATAATTTAATATATTGTAATCTAATAATCCAAACAGGCCGTTGGTATTAATAGGTATTAAATGGCTTTGGGATTTGGTATCGAATAATGCTAATTAATATCAATTGGTATTAACTAGCGTTCAAATTTTCCCTTTTTAATTATTGTTTTTCGCTAAATTTAATTCGTTAAATCGTATACCAGCTCTATTAGGCTTATATGCCAGCCCTATTAACCGTATCTTTTTATAATCTCTATAATCTTAATAATTAGAGCTTTTTTAGGGCGCTTGACGGCCGCTTTGACTTGAACGGTTAGTTTGTTGGTTTTGATCAATTTAGTTAACGCCGCGTTATAAGCGCTTTTGGTTATAGCTTTAGCTAAGTTGTTATCGCCAGTAATTTAGCGGATTGTATTAATTTTACGATTTTTGTAGGATTTACATAGGGCTATTATATGTATTATTAAACACTTTTTGTTAATAATGCTGAGTTTGTTTAGGCATTTGTAAAGGGATAAAGAGTTTGTATAGAGAGCGAGAGGGATTATAGGGAGTTGTAGATAGTTTGTAATTATTTTGATAGTGGTGTTAAGATAATAGCTAATATTAAAGTTAGCAATTGCTCCGTAGGTTTTAGTATAGAGGATGTTACATATAATATGTTTAAAGTGTATGTTTATATTTATAATAAAGTTATTATATATTTTAAAATCATTATTTATACGGTTATGGTTTTCGGTTAATACGATAATATAGCCGATTTAATTATTTAGGTTTTTATAGTTGGCAAAAAACCTGTTTGGGAATATGTATAGCTTTATACCTAAGGGATTTAGTAGTATATATGTTAGGTTTCGAATTAGATTATTTATTATTTATCAGAGGCGTTTATTAAGGGCTTTTATTTCTTTATTAGATAGTTTAGCGGTTTGGGCTATTATGGAGATATTAAAAATAGTTATAAATTGATAAATAGAGGCGATATAAATTATATATATGTGCTATTTAATACAGCGTTAGGCGTGGTCGTTAGCTTTAAGGTCGATAAATGTTAGGCTGTTGTTTTGATTGTTTTGTATAAATATAATGTTATCGTTATTTAATTTTATAATGCCGCGTTTGAATTTAAATAAGGTGTGTTTGTTAAGAATAGTTTTGGGCTTAGCTTTAAAGCTCGCTTTTTATAAAAAAAAGAATTTATAAATAGCGAAACTAGGTATTTCGAATAGGAGGGTATTATTAATTTATAAGCTAGCTATGCTAAAGTTATCGTTAGCTTAATTAGAGATTATTAAATATAGGTTATATAGAGAGATAAATATATTTAAATTGTTTTTATAATATGGTTTGAATATATTATATTAATATAAATTTGATTTAGGGATATTATATAACGGCAAAAGAATTTATATTATAATACTTTTGGGATAGCGGTGAACCAGAGCATGGCCAATAGGGCCCACGCAATGGATTCGCCAAAAGATATTATTGACGTCTGATTTGACGGCGTTATTAAAGCCGGTAAAGAAAATCGAAATCGGGGTATATATAAGCTTAAAAGCATATAAAGGTCGTATTTTAGAATGATCATATTTTGATCAGAATTAAGGGCATTAAAATCAGATTATAAAAACAAAGAGAAAAAAATAAATATTAAAAATTAAAATTAAAGCTTAAAAAGAAAATCACCGTCCTAATTGCTTTATACCCGTGATCCTACCTTGATCAGGGCTTAAGATATCTTATCCTTACCCCTAAGTATTCCTTTTATATTTTGCCCTAGCATATACCACCTTTCGAAATTCAAAGTCTCCACCAAAGAATTTCGAACTAAACCTATTCTTTATCTACTTATAACCTATCCTTCTTTCCGTATAAACCTTTTAATCGCCTTTTTAACTTTTTTTTCTTTTTATTTCTCTCGGGTAAGCTTATATATTATAAGTGTATTTAATAATTTCTTTTAATTTTGAAAGTTAAAGGCGTAATAAGATAGAAATATAGCATAATTCCTATTTGCGGCAATATTAATTAAAGGCCGAATAATAGGTTTATTAGATTTAATAATGCTGGTTCGTCGTCGGAATTATATAAGCCTAAAAGGGCTTGGCGGGGTTAGCGAGTATGCCGGGGAAGATATATTTATCAGAATAACCCTATCCGAATCTTTACCCAAACTAACATTTTTCTCCCTCCGGGGCTTTTCTTTATAAATAAATTGCCTTAAATCTATATCCTCTTTACGAATAAGATAATAATGACCGCTTAGCTATTTATAAATAAAAGTCCATTTTTTAAACTCTCTTTTTTAATCTATAAAATTAATCTCCGGGTTTTAAAAAACGAATATTTGAAAAAATATAGCCCGGTTAATTTGAACTTTTTAAAATTTATAAAGAGGGGTATTAAGCTTTTTAAATTTTGATCGGATTCCCCGAAATATCCCTTTTATATTAGCTTATTTTTTTTTTTATATTAAAGACTTTTAGATATATAACGTTTTAGGTTTAGTCGCTATATTATACCTTATTCAGATCAAGCTTCCGGAAAAAGAACCTTAGGTTATTAACTATATGAAAATTATAGCTTATATTATTGGTTTGCTTAGTTATTTCGATCTATTTCAGACTACCCCTCCGATTAGACCTAAACCCTATATAACGGTCTGAAATATTTTTTAAAATCTTTTTTTTCTCTTTTTTTTTCTTTAAAAGCAGAATCTATTAATTCGGCTATCTTTATCTCTTTATTATAAATTATCATTTTAAAATATTATTGCCGGTAAATAATAAAAGCGATTTAACGAATATTTAGATTATTATAAGCTATTTAGATTCGAAAATTCCATTTTCCTTTTTTATTTAAATCGAAAGGGCTTTAATATAATATTAGAACTCCGTTTTTGAATAAATCTATAAGCTGCTAATTAGCTAAATTAATCATATCGAAATTAAATATGAATTCTCTCTTATTGATCGCTATTTCAATATTATAAAGATTATTTATATAAAACGCAATAGGTATTCCTAAAATGCGGGTTTTTCTTTAGTTTTTATAATAGAATTAGGCGATTATCGGAAAAAAATGTAAAAGGAAAGGAATATATTTGCCCGTGATTATATCTTTAACGAAGATTGGGCGGATATCGACGAAATATAGAGCATTAAAGAAAACCTAAGCGATATTTGATTTAAATATAGGCCTAGCGAAGCCTTATCCATTTCGATAGTATTATATATAATCAGACCTTTTATTAAATTTAAAAGCGCCAGAAAAATTAAATTCTTATATATTAAATATTTCAAAAAATATAATCCTAATGTAAATTATTATTATACCTTTTATACGGGCGGATTAAAGCTAAAAATGATTTCTAGCCTTATTGCTAATAGGCATTAGCTGGCTAAGCCCGATATCGAATCGGCGGAAAAAACTTAAAAAACATTTTCGAAAATAATCGGCCGGCCGGATATAAGAGTTAAAATAACTAATAAAGCCAACCTTTATCGAAAGCATGATTTAATTAGCGTTAGATATTAATAATAATAATAAATGGTAGGTTCTATATAGAACGTCTTGCTTAGGCCTAAATCCTAAAGGTATGGAAAGAAGATGTTTGCGGGAGCTTTAATTAAAACGAAAAACTCTAACTTAAAAAGAGCTATTAGCTTAAAAAGAATTGCTAACCCGTCCTAAGTTTTTTTTTTAAAAAGGCCCTTATAGCTATTCGTATTATAGCTTCCTTATGATCAAAATCCTCTATATCATCTAAATCTAATATATCTTTATCGGCTATAAAAATAATATTCCTTATTTGTTCCCGGATTTTGAAGAAATTAAAAGTATATTAAAGAAAAGGGGTAAAAGAAAGTCGGGCAAGGCTTTAACGAATATAGCTATATATTTAAATATCTTCGGAAAAAAAAGTCTTCGTAATAAAAAAGCTATACGAAAAAAGAGAAAAAGTATTTCGAAAAGGGGTATTTATCCGGCGATCAGTTATATTATTTAATCAAAAGAAGGAAAGTCGGCAAAAAAAAGGAATATTTAGGTATTAATAAAAAGATTGAAATTATTATTATTAATAATAATGGTAGGTATAAGTAAGAGATTAAAGGTGATAAAAAAGATAAAATATAAAAATAAATATATATAAAAAAATAAATTTAAATGCCAATAAATAGGAAGAAAAGCTTTTTTTTAAACTAGATTTAACCTTTATATTGTTTCTATAAAATAACACTTATAATAACAACTACTTTGCTTATTATAATTATAATAGGTTTGATCAAAGGTAAACTTACTTTAACCTAATTATAATTGCCAGTTCCTTTTTAATAATTAGTATTCTTTTTATAATTATTAATAAAAAGAAACGATAAAGCAATAGCGTGATTAGATATAGCCGGCAAACCTAATTAAAGCGTTATAAAGCGTTCTTCCATTAGCGATCACATTTTTCCTTTTGTTTTCCTTTAAATAATAACCATTTTACCTTTTTTACCATTTCTGTCCTTTAGCTAACAATTAACAATAACTTCTTTAAATTTCCCTTAATTTTTTCTTTATCTTCGGTCAATTTTAATCAAAATAATTATATTTTCCTTTATAGCTATTAATAAGGCTAAAGGTAAAGATAAGGAAATGGCTCTTTTTTCGAAGGAAAATTCAAACTTTTCTTCTATATCTTTTTCCTTTTATATACCAATACCCTTTCCTTAAAAATCATTTCTTTCCGTTATCTAAACTCTTTTTTAACGCTTTTCTGCCGCTCCTTTAATATTTCTTTTAAAAAGCTTTATTTTCTTATCCGCTAAAGACGCCCTAATCCTTAATCACAATTGCTATATTATTTTCTATCGCTAACTAATCGGTTTAGGCTATATTAGCTATTTTATTAAAACCTACTTGCTTTTTTATCGATTATTTTCTTTTCTTTTATAAGAATATTAATTACCGTTATCGTTTATAAGAGTTTAAGAAAGATAATTAAGAAAATATCGATAAATTCCTTTATATTATCGTTTTAAAATATAAGTAAATAATTTGGAAAATCGTGTAAGCTAAGCTTAATAGCCGCTTTTTTAACCGAATATTTATCGAATATAATAATAAATACCCTTTTAATAGATATCTATTTCTAATCGGCAATGCCACCGATTCTCGAAAAAGAGCATCGCTTATTACAGCTTTTTTTGGCAACCGGAATATAAACCTTTGCGATTGCTGCCTCGCCTATTAATTCTATAGTTATTATTAATTTAATGATATAGGTTTAAAATTATATATTATATTTCTTTTTTTCGAATACCGTTTTATCTCTGATTTTTATTAAAGAGTATACGCTAATTATATTTATTATATAAAGATAGATAAATATATATTTAATAAATATGGCGATGTTCTAATTGTTAAATGTGCTATAGCTAAGGTAAATACATTTTTTTCTTTTTCTTTTAATTTTAATTAAAAATTAACGATACCTGAAATATGAAAATGAGCTTTATGGGATACGTCTTTTAACTTTGTTATTAGGCGTAATCTATTATATTAATAGCGGTGAGGATATCGAAATTATTAAATGGCGGAGCAGGTAAAATAAAAAAAGCTTCTTAATTTTAGTTAGATCTGCCTAATATAAAAGAAAGCCGCTAATTTCTTTTTATATCTTTTTTACCCTTATTAACACAGGCTTTTTCTTCGAAACCTCCTTTTTTTAAAATTTCTTTTAAGCTAGCTCTATCTATATTAATAAAAGCTTCCTCTTCGAAATCTCTTTTTTTTTAATTTCCTTTAAATTAGCTTTACTCGTATTAATAAAGGTTTCCTTTTCGAAATCTCTTTTTCCTTAAATTTCCTTCTAGCTAGCTTTATCCGTATTAACAAAGGCTTCCGCTTCGAAACCCCTTCCTGCTTTATTATCTTGTTAATAGCTAGCCAAAGCTATTAAAAAGCCTCGTGTTGATTAAAGAGAGCAGAAATTCGTATATTATTCTAAAGCGCTATCGTTTAAAAAGAAATCTTTTTAAAAGAAAAGAGAGGTTAAACTTATATTTTTTAATTCAATAAGAAAGGAAAAAAAGAAAAAAGTTAATATAGGAAAATATCCGGGATAATGATCAGAGCAATAGATATATAATAATTATCCTTAAATATACTTAATACCATATTTTAAAGCAGGGGTAATTCTAGATTTTAATAGGCGTTAATGATGATTTTTCCTTTTAAAGGCCTTTTTTCTTATAAAATGAAATATTTCGATTTTAATAAAAAGAATAATTTAAAAAATATCCGTTTTAATTAGGTTATAGCTTAAATTGATCAGAATAATAAAATAAACAGAAATAGGTTATAGGAATCTTAGAAAGCAAAAGACAAAAGAAAACGATCATATTTATATTTTTATTTTTTAATCAGCTATCTTTCGTAATTAACGCCCAAAGGCTAGGATTGCCGTTGGACTATTGCCACCTATAGAACTCTAATTATCTCCGAATCTTTTTTGATTTATTACTTCTTAAACCCGCCTTTATCTTTCGAATATAATATTAACCCGTAATAGGGTAATTATCATATGCTCCGTTATACGGGCTTTAATCGAGTCTTTTACCTTTGAAGCCTTTTTTATCTTAATCCAACGAAAGCCGTTAAATCGTCTGATTTTACCGAAGGAGTCCTAGGTATATTTGATTAAAGTATTCCGGGAATCCCGTAAAAGCCGAATATATTATCGTATATCTTCTTCTTTTAATGGTTTATTAATAGCTTTAATATTTATAATGATAATATATAAATGTGTAATAGTTAAGCGAATAAGGTTTTATTTAGTATTAATATAATATGGGTCGAAATTGAAATCGCTATATGATTCTTTTTATTAGAATATTCGTTTAAATGGTTATTATATTTATTTAGGCTAGGTATCGTAAAAAAGGGAATAAAAGCTGGTTAAATATGGTTTTGCTTCGTTATACGGTGATCAAACCCGAAGAATAGCTATGATGGGCGGCTCTAATTGGCAAATTGGTACGCTTTTTGATTAGGATCGATATTAGCCATTTAAAATCTTTGAATAGGCTAATGCTAATAACGCCTTTTGATTAAAGGTTTTCTTTACCCTAAAAGCGATCTTTTTAGCTTTATTTTAGTATTTTAGCTGTATAATATTATTTATATTTCGGCGGATAAATAAAAGGGTTATCGTCGGTGCCGATATTGATTATAGGGTTATCATTAGGTATTTCGATGTTGTAAATATTTTTAAAATGGTCGTACATATTGATATACCGATCTATTTTAATATCGGCGGGTATAATAATGAGGAAATCAAAAGAAAAGTTAGGGCTGGGCTTAATATTAGCCTTTTAAATCCTTTAATAGGCTAAAAATCAATAAGGCTCTGTAATTAGAGGCTTTCTTTATTTTAAAAATGATTTTGGTGTATTTATATTTAATTAAAAGAAAAAAGGGCAATTGGCTTAGTAAGCTAGGATCATAGAAAAGGATAGGTTTTATAACGCTTTATAATAGCCAAAGCCACCTTTTATACACTTTACAATAGCTAAAGCTAGTTTTAATCGGAATAAATCGAATATAATAGTATTTCTAAATAACTAGCATTTAGCTTTATCGAAACGAACCGAATATAATAATGCTTTTAAGAAAGGTAAATTATATAGGGAAATCAAGCCAAAACATTGAAATCATTAAGGCGTTAGCTAGCGTTTTCCTTTTACCCCCGAAATAACGGCCGGCGGAGAAATTATAACGGAGGGAAGCCGTTAATTCGCCATATAAAAATAACCACCGAGAAACCTTATCGAAAAAATATAAAAAGTTTCAAATAAGAGGTATTAGCTTTTGCTTAATCGCCTTTAATTAAAAATTCGTTTTCGAAAAGATTTTATACATTTGCCTAAAATAATTAAATAATTTAAACTTCCTCCCTTCTATCTACCCTTCTTTATTAAACTTTTATCCTTACTAAATAAATAATTTCTAATTTATCTTTATTTTAATCAACATTTTCTTTATTAGATTTATCCTTAGAAAAGATAGGAGTCGGTGTTAAGGTTAGCGGTACGTTAGTAAAGATTACCCATAGAGGCCAAATTTCTTCCGGAGCTAAAGCAAGATTTTCTAAACGCTTTTAAATTTCCTCCCTTTCTTTATTAAAATCTCTTTCCTATGGCATTAGAAGCTCTAACTGCTAGATTTCTTAATTATTTAATCTAAATTTCTTTAATATCTTAGCTAAAAACATTCCTACGATTAAATAACCCTTTATCGTTTATAAACGGTAAATTTTGCTATTTCGAAAAAAATAAATTAGCAATATTCTAATTTCGGATTTATTTTATAATCAATATTACGGATATCGTTATACCTTAAAACAATATTACAGATTTTTAACCGCTTTTTCCTTAAATATTAATTTAAACTATAACGATACGCCGCTAATATCCATCATTTATATATTCTTTTATAAACTTTCTTAACGATTTCCTTATATTTTAGAAATATCTTATCCCGATTATCTAAGATATCTAAAAAATCTTGGTTATGCTTTGAAATTAAAATTCGCCAAATAAGCATATTAACCTTTATAAAAACGATAAGCTCAAACCTATATATTAAAAAAAATAGTATATACCCGTAATTAAAACGATAAATAGTATAGTCGATAAAAAGCGCTATATTTAAAATTTTCTAACTAACTTTTGCTTTATAATTTGACATCTTGAAAAGATCGTAGCAAAACGAATATACCCTCTTTTTATAATATTATTAACCTAAAGGTTATATATTAAAACTATTACCTTTTATATTCCGAAATAATGAAATATAATAGCGAATTTAGCTATAAAGGTTTAATAGCCGTTAATTACCATTATTAAAAAAGCCCTATAGCGGTATGAGATAAAATTCATAAAAAGATTTATGATTTCTTTGGCGATTAGGTTAGGTTTTACGATAGCTTTAACCTAATCCGTCAAATCGTCTTTAGCTTTAAATAAAAGGTAAGTCTTCCCTCCTAAGCCCGGAATATACTGCCAATCTATATAAATATTCGTCTAAAGCTAATTAGGGCAGATAAGAATTATTCCTTCGCTAAAAGTTCTATTATCGATCTAAATATAGGTGGGATATACGCGGCATATATTTTCGATCTCTATATATTAGCTTTTCTAATAATATAATATCCTTATTCGATAATAGATCGCTTCCCGGCTACGATGCCCAAATTAGCTATAATATTCGCGAATAATTTAACATTATAATTCTAGGTCGTCTATTATACATCTTCTTTAAAAGTCCTATCGTAAATATAATCGGTATTATAGGTAGCTATTAATAACCTAATATTTAATTACTATTAATCGGAGATATGTTTTTTGCGAAAGATTTATTTTAAAGCTTAAAAGAATATAGCTAATTTCCGATACATAAGCTAGCTTCTTTGAATCCTTGGTCTAGAAAAGCTTTAAATTTAATAATATATTATATAAGATCTTAGTAGCAAGCCTAATTAGAATATTAAATTGGGCATCAACCTATTTTTTAACATCTTCCTTAACTTCTTTCTTATTAACATTAGCTTAAATAATAAATTTGCGAAAAAGAGAATTAGCTATTAAATTCTTTTTGCCTACAATATGGCGGATTATGAAATCAAATATTCGGATTACGCCTAACCAACGGGTAATCAAAGCTCTAAGCATATCGATATTAAACCTTTTTAATTATTAGGCAAAAATATTATTATTAATTTGTAAAAAACAATATATACTATATAACCAATAGCGAAATTTCCGGATATAATAAAAAGCATTTTTAGCTTTTCTTTTTATCTAATTATAACCTTTTTCGGCTTTTAACTATATACCACTCTTGTACCGAATTAAATATCGTCGTTCTTTAATATAATAAAAGAATATTCTACCCTATCTTTTAGGTTTAATATCAAATATCAAAATAACTTTTCTTACCAAATATTCGATATTTATTAAAATTGGCTTCGAGGTAATTAAAGCTTTGATCTTATTTATAGCGGCTTACTAATTAGAGCTCTATTAAAATTTGGCCCTTTTCTTCATAAAATTTATAAGAAAGCGTTTAATAACGGCAATCTTTTCACATTATCCGCGATAGAAATTGCATAAGCTTTAAAAACTTTTAACTTCGTTAATATTAATATAAAGAGGCTATTTAATAATCTCTCTAATTTTATTATTTATCGCCGTTCGTCTAATTAAATTATAGATATAATTTAAGATATTTACCCTTTTATAGCATTATTGAGATTTAACGGCAGCAATAATCCTACCGGCTAATTCAATATTATATAAGGTTTTATTAACGTTAATTAGATATTCTAGGATAAATCGACGAATATTAAATAATTTAGCATTTTTTTGATCGTCGTAATCCGTTTTAGGGCCTTTGACTAATATATTATTAACGAAAAGCCGGCATACCACTAAGATCAGGTTATAGAACAACCTATTAACGATTTTCTGGAATTAAGCTATTGAATTGGTAATATCTTAAGGAAACGTATATATTCGAAAAAAGCCCAATAAAATTGAGATCGTCGTTAAATCTTTATTAATTAAATATAATATTATTTGGTTATACCCCGAGAAAAAATCCAAAAGCGAAAGGATCTTATATATGCTAAATTCTTTAATAAATTCGTCGGCGTTTAAAAGGATTCAAATATCTCTGATCGTTATATAATTATAATTTTGGCCATTATTAATCAAGCGATATTTACCATCTTTCTTTTTTATAAAGAATTAGCGATTTTGGTAAACGCTATGCGATTTTTCTAAAATACTTTATTTAATTCGTATACGAAATATGTCGTTGGTTATTATTTTCAAAGCTTTTGGAATAATATTATTTCGGTCTTGAAAAGCATTATAATTAATAATGCGGATGATCTAAAACGATGCGACATTTTTATTAAATATACCGATATACTGCCACTTTTATTTTAACGCCGCTTTACGGTAAAAGATAATATATTTAAATAGCTAACGCTTTTAATTAAATAAAACTATATAATTATCGATTATTATTATAGCTAAACGGTCGTTTATAAGCCTTTCGTTTATAAGCATAACTAAAAATCTTATTTTAACGAAATAGTTATAAACGCTAAATAAAGAAATCTGAAATAGGTTTATAACCTCATTTTTATAATATTATTTCTAACTAATATTTCTTTTTAGGACAGACCTGTTAGAACGAGCATTATTAATTAAACGCACTTTATTGGCTATTTTTTTATATATACCATTTAATTTAAAGAAATTGGTTTTTTTTTACCCTTTTTTAAGGCCCGATCAGAGAAAGCTAGGCTTAGCTTATTTATTTTAGCATAGATAAATAATAAGGGCGGGTTTAACGGAATATTTATAAAAACCGGCTTATCCTACCTTTTATTTTTAATAATTAATTCTTAATATACATCGCTTATTAAAAAGAAATCCAAATATATTATCACCCTCTTCCCGTCTTAAAGCTGCTCAAGAATATCTTTCGGGATTTGAAATTATAACAAATTTTGAGATTATTTTGGCGGTACGAAATCGATCATCCTTAAATTCTAATATACCTAATCAAAACCCAAAGCTAATTTCCCGATATTTTGAATATAAAAGGAAATTAATTTTTATTGCCTAAAGCATAAACGAATCGATTAATATTAAATAATAATCTAATTACCAGCCAATTCTTTATCTTTTTAAATTAATAGCTTATTATTAAAAAGAAAAGCATGCCGAAAATAATATTAAACGTAATGCCATCAACATTATCGTCAATAACGAATATAATGAATAAGAGATTAATACTATCAATATAAATCGGGCATTTTATTATATCGACGATCTTAACGACACCATCATTATAAGAAATAGAGTTAATACCTTTAATGCTAACCATTTAAAGCTAGTTCTTTTTAATATATAAAAGAGGGATAACATTAAACTTAGCCCCAATATCCATCAATATACTAGAAAGCTTATTCGTCGGGGCTTTTATACAAATATTAAGGTATAGCGACGAGCTTATACCTCGCTTTATAATCCTAAACGTTTAAATATTTAATTTAGCGTTATTTAAATTTAGATAGCTACCGAGCGTAAAGATTTAGAAAGGATTATAGCTTAATAACGTTAAAATAACATCTAATTATTCCCCGTTATATTATACTACTTTTAAACGCGACAGCTTATCTATAACAAACGAATCTTTCCCTAAGATATATTAGATGGCCATGCTTTTTAAATTTAGGTATTCTGCGCTTTAATCGAAGATATTAACTTTACGGAAAAATGCTAATATGTTCGGATATATTTAGAAAACATTAAAGGAAGGGTTCGTGAAGCGATTAATTAATAGCGCCCCCTCCTCTATTTCGACAATAATGGTTTCAATACCTTTGCTCTTGTTATAAGCTTATATAATAACCTAGATAATTAACTGGTTAATTTTATCGATTTAAAATAAATCTTTATTAAATATATTCGTTTTTCTTTTTAAAAAAAAAAGCCGAACGATTTTTTAAGTAAGAGTTAAAATTAGAAGCGTTTTAACTTTTTTATTTGGCTTAATTAAGGCTCAAAGCCGGCTTCGGCGGATAGGTGGGCTAACGACGGAAAATAGAATAAGCGCGGGCTTTGTAATTTCCGGATCGGGAATTCCCGTTATAATATCAACAGCAGCTATATCTTCAATTCTAATAGAATATAGGGAATAGTTTAAATTAAGTATAATTGGCTTAAATATCCTCTGATCAAAATTACTTATATTTCTTATTAAGATTTCCGGAGATATAAAAGGATTATTTAGTCTTATCCTTTTGCTATTAGCTAAAGCATTTAAATCCATTATTTTAGCTTTTTTAATATAAAGGTTCCGAACCACCTAAGGATTATATTTAATATAAAGGCTAATAATAATTTTATTCGAATTTAGTTGTAATTAAAAGTGATTGATCCGTTTATTTTTAAAAGCGGCTGGATGAGGATTATTAACGATAAAGCCGATACCAAATTTAGCTTTACCCGCCTTACGAAGATTCTTAGCTATTTATTTTTTGTAGCGTTTTATTATAGGCTTGGCGATATGGTTTTAAAATAGAAAGGCCAGTCGTCCTAAAGTGTATTTGATGATGCTACCGGGCTTATTACGCTATGATCAGATTGCATTGGGGTTTAAAGCTTTATTAACGTTTATTTCGATCTTTTCCTTAATTCTTAGCTTCTAATTAACGCTTTAGATTTTATTAATATAATAAAATCTATAAATAGTTATTTCGTTTAATTGGGGATAATTTAGAGCATTATGATTAGAGCTACTATAGCTATAATAAACTAAAGAAATGCCGTTTTTACGAATAATGGCGGTGATATTGGCGAATTCGCTTATTTGGAAGGTTATTTCTTTATCCTACTTTTGAAAATATTTAAATTCAAAATAATACGAATTTGATTATAGGTATAACTTTCGGTACGAAGGATCATTTTCTTTATAGCGTCCTTTATTTTGATTTTTGGTTGGTTATAATATCCTTGAATATCTTTTGTATATGTAGCTTTATATGTTCGAACTATTCGATTAAATTATTAATTATAGCTTCTTTAGCCGCTGCCTCTTTGATTTCTCAAACGCTGCTCGGAGCCTTTCGGAATAAGGCTTTTGTTAGAATAACTTAGGGATTAGAAGGCCGTAGAGCGACCTTGATTACCGGCGTAAATCGAATAGAATAATTCATAATAGATTTAGGGTTTTAACCAAAATCAATATTTTAATCAAAATTGCGTATAAATATACGAAGTTATAATCAAATTAGGTCGATATCCGTCATAGGTTCCTAACAGGAGTATTCAATTTTACCTCGTAGGCCCAAGATACGCTTATTTAATTAGCGTTTATCGATTATACCTTTGGCCGCTTCGCGAAGTTTAAGACACAATTCGGATTAGAGACCTTTCTTAATCTCGAAAATTCTATTGCCTATCTAAATAAGCCGCTTTTTTTATTTAATATTTAGGTTATTATAAAATTCGCGAATTTAACGAAGAAGTTAATTAGACCCTTTTTAAAGATCAACTATATATACGTATTAATTATAAGCAAAAGCCAAAGATATTATTATTTCGGGCTTTTTTAGATAATGATTTTATATTAATATTGTTAGCCGATCGTTGTTAAGGAAATTATATTAATTATTATAAAGGATAAAAGCGTCTTTCAGATGGGCTTAAACGTCTTTTTAATCCGTATAGTATTACAAGACCCCTTTAACTTCAATACCTAAGGCTATATCGGTAATCTGTTGTTATAGGGCCGAGATTAGGTTTTTATTATTAAGGTGAAGGCGATATTTAATAACGTTAACCTTTAAAAGAAATTCGGTAATATTATAATTATTAAAAAGGTAGGCCAATTTATTTATAAAAATCTCCCGAATTATACGCAAATTTTTGATAATTTTATTTAGAGTTTCGGCCATATAAGCGTTAAATAGCGAGTAAACCCGGGTAAAACGTTTAATAAATTGGCCTTTAGCTGAACGTCGGCTATAAGGAAGGATAAAGGTATCATTATTACCTTTATCCTTCTTATAGCTAATAGGAGGGTATTAAAGAGATAGATTTTCTATAAATAAGGTATCCTTTTTATTAAAGAAAGATCCTTTAATATCGGCCAAAATAATATTAGATGGCTTAAGCTGCTTCCGGCCAAAGAGATCGTCGGCGATTTCGGGGATTTTTTAATTAGATATAACATAAAAGGGTAAAGAATAAAATATAAAGAATTATGTAAAATTCGCGAAAATAATATTTTTAATGCTAAAGCTTTTTTTTAAACGAAGATATTCGAATAAAAGAATAAGCAAAAACCCGAAAGAATAAGCGAGGTTTATAAAAATCGATATATAAATATGCCTAATTAGCGAAAATATAAGATGGAATTATTAGATATATATAAAAAGGGTTATTAATAGTATAAAATTATAATTTTCCGAAAATAATAAAGAGAAAAGAAAAAGGAAAAGCATTTTTCGAAAAATAACCTAATATTTAATCCTTTCTTATACCATTTTAATTAAAATTATTATTAATTGCCAGCTCTTATATCCTTATTATTTTAATATTCTATAAAATTCCGAAACAACGATCCTCCTCCTCTTATATATAAAAATTCTTTGATTTAAAAATTTCGTATAATTTCAAATTTTAGTAAGGTTTCCGTAAAGCTTAAATTCCTTGATACGTTATATCTATAATAAATATAAAAAGCAAACCCGAAGTTCGCTTATTTCCGAATAAAAGGATCAAATTCGCTAGAGTTTGTACCTAACCTCTTTTTTTCCTATTAAATCGGCGGCGTGACCTTTATAGCCTATACCTCTGTGATTTCTTAAAATCTATTCTAGACCGCGGCTAATATACGCCATATTTTTAAATTATCTCGATAAATAGTACTATATTAAATATACTTCTTAATCTATAAAAACCATCCCGAATTATAATAAATCCGCGTTATATTAAGTTATTAAAAGTAATATATCTATCCTGTATATCGGATAATTATTATTATATATATATTATTCTGATTAAATACGGGATTATACCGGAGAATCGTTAAAACGCCGAAAAAAGCCGAAATAAATATAATACGAAAAAAGGGTAATTATTACGGGAATAATAAACCAAAAAGAATATTAAATATTAATTTTAAAAAAAGGATATTTAGAAAATTTAATATAAAGATATAATTATTAAATTATTAAAAAAAGCTTCATAATAAGCTATATTTTGATAAATATTAAAAAGAAAATATAAATTATAAATTTATAAAATAATGATCCGGTTCGAAGGACCAATAAACTAAAGCATAGCTAATAAGGCCCACGCAAGAAACTCGCCAAAAGACATTATTAACATTAAATTTGACGGCGCTAATAAAGCTGATAAAAAAAACCGAAATCGGGGTATATATAAGCTCAAAAATATATAAAAATTATATTTTGGAATAATCATATTTTGATCAAAGTTGGGGGTATTAAAATCAGATTGTAAAAACGAAGGGAAGAAAATAAGTGCTAAAAACTAAAATTAGGGCCTAAGAAGAAAATCACCGTCCTGATTACTTTATACCCGTGATCCTACCCTAATCAGGGCCCAAGACATCTTATCCCCACCCCCAGGTACTCCTTTCACACCTTGTCCCAGTATAGCGGTCTTTTAATTTTTTAGAGAAATGGGCTAAAATCATCCGTTTAAGGGTCTTTTTTGGCTTATAGGTACGTTTAGGTGATATTCCGAATAGAAAGATATGCTTTTCGTTTAATTATCGTAGGAGCGAGCATTAAAGTCAACTATTGATTTGAATATTATATATATAGGGTTTAATGAAAGATTTCGTTTTTGTTTTTATCGTTATAACTTTAAATTATAAGCCGTGATTTTTTAAAAAGCTTTTAGTTAAAACTTTTGCTTTTGATTTTATATATTATTTATAAACAAAAGACATGTTTTTTGGCGTATTGTTAAGGATTATATTTAATGAAATTAATGATTTTAACGCCGACAAGGTTTATGGTTTTATTGTTATTAAATATTTCGAAAGGTTTGCTAGGGGTTATAATGATGCCTTTAATACGTAATTTGATAGCTAACGTATAATCGTCGCGTTCATTGTTATTAAAGTATAAAATTAAGCCTTTAGGCTTATTTATATTTTATTTTTGCTATTTATAATTACGATAGGTTAGGATTTTAGTTTTAAATTTAGGTTCGATTTTAGGTTAAGCCTGATATTTAATCGTTAGGTCTAGCTATATAGGATTTTTAATATTAGGAATTTCGTATTTTCTTTTGTAATATAGCTGGATTTGTATATAATAGAAGATAATAGGTTTATTTGGTATATCGAAAATCATATTATAGCTTTTAATTGTAGCGATTAGGTATAGGCTTATTTAGCTAATTCTTTTACGATAAATATATATATTACTGCGGAGCGGAAATACGAGAATCTTTCTAATTTTAAGAGCGGTGCGGCGGTATAGTATGTTAGCGATTTAGCGTTTCGTTTAAAATATATAAAGCTTTTTTATAATTTTATTTATTACTTTGGCGCGTCGGATAGTTAAAATGGAAACAAGGGAGTTTATATTTATATATAGGTAGATATTAAAGATTAAAAGAGTTAGGATAATATCGTTGTTATTGGCGGTGTTATTGATGGTTTTAAGAGTTGTTTATAAGCGGTATTTTTTTGGATATTATATTATTTAATTCTGTTTTGAAAATATAATAAATATATCTTAGCGGCTTATAATAACGTTCGGTTTCATTAATAGATTAATAAGTCTTTATAGGTATTTTTTTATAGCGGATGTTTTATATAGCTACATTTGAGCGGAATTTGTTAGAAGCGAAATTGGTATTAGTATTGTGAGTTAAGATATTAGGTGGTCCGAGATAGATATTATATTAGATTTTACGAAAGGTATTATATATTCCGCGGGCGGATATGATTTTTAAGAAACGGTTTGACTGAAATAATATAACCGAATTCATAATATATAGAATCAGGTTATCGTTACTTATATATATAATGTTAATGATTATTTCGAAATTGAATTCGTGATTGTTATATAGTGAAAATTTGAATCGTTGTAGGGCAAGAGCGTTTTTTTGGCATATGCGGTAGAATTTCTCGATTTCGGCGAGGCTTATTATTGAGATTATCGTTAAATTTAGCGTATATAAGAAATTTGTAAAATCGTTTAATTGACGGATAGCCATTTTATAGATAAAGGTTTTATAATTAGGCTTTTGTTAATAAATATATAATCCTTTTACGATATAGGAAAAAATATAGGTATTTTTATTTAAAGAGAATTAAAAGCTATATATTAAATCGGATATTAATAACCTTATTTATAGTATCATTTAGGTAGATTTATAGATGGTTTATATTTATTATGGATATTAGGAACGGTGTACTGGGGCAGGATGTGAAGAGAGTATTTAGGGGTGGGATAAGATGTCTTGGGCCCTGATTAAGGTAATATCACGGGTATAAAGTAGTTAGGATGGTGATTTTCTTTTTGGGCCTTAATTTTAATTTTTGGTATTTATTTTCTTCTTTTCGTTTTTTATAATTTGATTTAATGCCCCTAATTTTGATCAGAACGTAACCATTCTAAATTACGATTTTTATATATTTTTAACTTTGTATATACCCCGATTCCGATTTTCTTTACCGGCTTCAATAGCGCCGTTAAATTCAATATCAATATTTGTTTTTGGCGAATTTATTATATAGGCTTTATTGGCTATACTTTGGATTATTAATTTTTCGAACCGGATCGTTATTTTATAAATTTATAATTTATATTTAATTGTTTTAACCATTATTAAGATATAGCTTATTATAATATTCTCTTTAATGATTCGGTAATTACATCTTTATATTAAGTTTTTTAAATATCCTTTTTTAAAATTAATATTTGGTATTTTTTTAATTTATTATTTTCGTAATAATTACCTTTTTTTATATGATACTTATCTCGCCTTTTTTCGATATTTTAATAGTTTTTTAATATAATCTTATATTTAATTAAAATAATATATATATAACAATAATTGTCTGATATACGGAATAGATATATTATTTGTAATAATTTAAGAATATAATGCGGATTTATTATAATTCGGGATAGCTTTTATAAATTAAAGAGTATATTTAATATAGTATTATTTATTGAAATAATTTAAATATATAATATATATTTGCTACGGTATAGAATGGATTTTGGAGGATTACGAAGATATAGATTATGAAGGTTACGTCGCCGATTTAGCGGGAAAAAAGAGGTTAGATATAAATTTCCACGAATTTAATCCTTTTAATCGGAAATAAGCGAATTTTAGGTTTATTTTTATATTTATGACGGATATAATATATCGAGGAATATAAGCTTTACGAAAATCTTATTAAAATATGAAATTATAAGAGGTTTTTGAATCAGGGAATTTTCGTATATAAAAAAAGGAGGATCGTTATTTCGGAATTTTATAAATTATTAAAACGGTAAAGATATAAAAGTTGGTAATTAATTACGATTTTGATTAAGGTGGTAGAAAAAAGGATTAGTTATTAAGTTATTCTTCGAAGGACATTTTCCCCCTTTTTTTTTTTTTCTCGGAAAATTATAATTTTATATCGTTAATAACCCTTTTTTATATATTTAATAATTCGATTTTATATTTGTGCTAATTAGGTATGTTTATATATCGATTTTAAGAAATTTTACATATTTCTTTAGATCTTTATTTATGTATTTATTTATTCGAATATCTTTATTTCAAAAAAAGTTTCGGCATTAAAAATATTATTTTTCGCGAATTTTATACAACTTTTTATATTTTATTTTTTATCTTTCTATATTATATTTAATTAAAAGATCCCCGAAATCTCCGACAATCTCGTTAACCGGAAATAATTTCAACTATTTAATATTATTTTAATCGATATTAAAGAATCTTTTTATAATAACAAGGATATTTTATCTATAAAAAACCTACCTTTTTAATACCTTTTTATTAGTTATAAAAAGGATAAAGGTAATAATGATGCCTTTATTCTTTTATAGCCGATATTTAGTTAAAAATTAATCCGTTAATCGCTTTATCCGGATCTATTCGCTATTTAATATTTATATAGCCGAAATTTTAAATAAAGTTATTAAGAATTCGCGTATGATTCGGGAGATCTTTACGAACGAGTTAGCGTATCTTTTTAATAGTTATAATATTATGGAATTTCTTTCAAGGATTGATTTTATTAAATATCGCCTTTATTTTAATAATAAAGACCTAATTTCGGCCTTATAATAATAAATTACCGATATAGCTTTAGGCTTTAAAATCCAAAAGGGTTTATCATATTATATACATGAGAAAGACGCTTAGGCTTATCTAAAAGATATTTCTATCCATTATAATAATTAGCATAATGTCTTTATTAGCGATCGGCTAGTAATATTAATACGAAATCGTTATCCGGAGGAGCCCAAAATAATAATATCTTTTGTTTTTGTTTATGATCGGTACGTATATATAATTGATTTTTAAAAAAAAGTCTAATTAGCCTCTTCGTCAAATTCGCGAATGTTATAATAATTTTAATATTAAATAAAGAAAACGGTTATGTAGATAAATTATAAAACTTTCGAATTAAAAAAAGGCCTTTAGTCCGAATTATTTCCTAAAGTTCGTAAAATAGCTGAAAATATAATTAATAAGCGCTAATTAAATTAACGTATTTTAGATCTACGAGGTAAAATTAAATATTTTTTTCAAAAGATTTATGACGGATATCGATCTAATTCGATTATAATTTTATACGTTTTTGCGTAATTTTGATCAAGATACTAATTTTAATTAGAACCCCGAATTTATCGCGAATCGCTTAATTCGGTTTGCGCCGGTGACTAAGGTTGTTCTACGGCTTTCTAATCTTTAAATTGCTTTAGCAAAAGTTTTATTCCGGAAGATTCTAAATAACGCTTAAAAAATCAAATCGGTAATAGCTAAAAAAGTTATAATAAATAATTTAATCAAATAATTCGAATATATAAAGCTATATATACAAAAGATATTCAAGGATATTATAACTAATTCAAGAATTAAGATAAAGGACGTTATAAAAGAATAATTCTTTACGCTAAAGGCTATATTTATGATTAAATTCGTATTATTTTGAATTTAAATGCTTTTTTAAGATAGGACGAAGAAATTGCTTTTTAGATAGACGAATTCGTTAATATTATCGTTATTATTCGAAAGGATGATGTTCCTTTAATCTATTATGACTATGGCAGTTTTGATTATAATGCTTTAAATTATCCTTAATTATACAAAATGATTATTTATAGATTTCTATATATTAATAAAATCTAAAATATCAATTAAAAATCAGATATTAAAGAAAAGATAGAGATAGATGTTAACGAAATTTTAAATCCCGATATAATCCGATTATGGCGTAATAAGCCCGGTGGCATTGTTAAATATATTTTTGGACGATTAGCCTTTCTATTCTAAAATTATATTATTAAGCCCGTAGTGAAATATTACGAAGAATAAATGGCTAAGAATCTTCGTAGGGCGGGTTAAGCTAAATTTGGTATCGGCTTTATCATTAATAATCCTTATTTAGCCGCTTTTAAAAATATGCGGATCAATCATTTTTAGTTATAATTGAATTCGAATAAGATAATTATTGGCCTTTACGTTAGGTATAATCTTTAAGAGATTCGGAATTTTTATATTAAAGAAGTTAAAATGGTTGATATTAATGCTTTCGTTAATAACAAAAAGATAAAATTAAATAATTTTCCGATATTTCCGGAATCTTTAATAAAAGGTATAACTAGCTTTGATCGGAGGATATTTAAGCTAATTATACCGGGTTCGAATTATTTTTTATATTCCGTTAAGGTTAAAAATATAGCTGTTTTTGATATTGTGGCGGGAATTCCCGATCTGGAAATCACGGAGGTAGCGCCCGTTTTACTTTCCGCCGTTAATCTATCCGTCCGCCGAAGCCGGGTTCGATTTTTAATTAGATTAAACGAAAAAATTGAAGCGCTTTTAATTTTGATTTTTACCTAAAAGATCGTACGCCTTTTTTTTTAAAGAAAAACGAATATATTTAATAAAGATTTCTTTTTAATGGATAGAATTAACCAATTAATTATCTAAGCTATTATATAGGCTTATAATAAAAGCAAAAATATTAAAATTATTATCGTCGAAATAAAGGAGAAAACGTGATTAATTAATTATTTAGCGAACTTTTTTATTAATATTTTTTAAATATATCCGGATATATTGGCATTTTTTAGTAAGGTTGATATCTCCGATTAAAACGTAAAATATCTAAATTTAGAAAGCGTAGCTATTTAATATATTTTAAGAAAAGATTTAATTATTACGGATAAGCTATTATGCTTAAGGGTAATGCGATATAATAGGGAATGGTTAGATATTATCTTAACGCTATTAAGCTATAATCCTGTTTAAATCTTTATTTTTAATAGCCACTTGAATTTAAATAATGCTAAATTAAAAATTTAAACGTTTGGTATTATGGAGCGGGGTATAAGCTCGTCGCTGTATCTTAATATTTATATAAAAGCCCCGACGAATAAGCTTTTTAATGCTTTAATGGATATAGGGGCTAAATTCAATATTATCACTTTATCGTATATCAAAAAGAACCAGCTTTAAATGATTAGCGTTAAAGGTATTAATTTTATTTCTTATAATGGTGATATTGTTAAGATTATTGGTATAATAGAATATCCTATTTATATCGATAATATTAATTTTCTACTTATTATATTTATTATTAATGATGATGTTGATAATATTATGTTTAATATTATTTTCGATATGCTTTTCTTTTTTATAATAAATTATTAATTCAAAAGAATGAAAAATAAGCTAATAGCTAAATTATCATTTAGCACCGATCGATTCGTTTATACTTTAGGCAATAAGAATTAATCTCCTTTTATATTTTAAATAGCGGGAAATTAGGTTTGGGTTTTGATCAGGCATACCAAAATCCAAAGATAGTCGATTTCGTACCGCTAAGATGATTTTAGGATTTATTAAAATTTCAAATTCTAAAAGATATTTTTAAGCAATTTTAAGATACGGAGAGGGTGATAATATATTGAGATTCTTTTTTAATAAGCGATATATCTTAAGAATCAATTATTAAAGATAAAGAATAGGATAAATTATTTTTTATAGATATTCCGTTATACGCCTTTACCAATTATCTATATCGAAATAAATAGGCTAAGCTTGGCCTTTTTTTGATCGGACTCCGGGAAGGGGTTAAAAGAAGCTAAATTATATTTTTCTTTAATTAAACGGTATATATAAGAAAATGGCCGATAAAATATGTTTAATTAATAATACTTATTCCGATAGGTCCGTTTTAGAAAGAAATATTAATTGGAAATAACGTTATAAAAAGGAGGTTGCAAATTTGCTTTAGATTTCTTTATCTAATATTTATAACCGCTTCGTTAAATTAAGATTCTAAGTTATATTTATAGGCGAGAGGCTTATAAAAAACCGTTTGGCTATAATGATAATCGATAATTATATAATTTTGTTTAATTAAAAGCGTTAGTTATTTAGATATATCATTTTTTATTATAAGGCGGCGTTAGGCTGAGAATGATAATATATTAGTATGTTTGATAAAGATGTCGTATTGCTTTAGGTTATCCGCATTATTAATTATAACGCTTTTTAAAACCGAAATAATATTATTTTAAAAGCCTTAAGAATAGTAGCTAACGATATATTTCGTATATATATTAAGCGAGGTATTTTGGAAGAATCGTTTGGTGTTTATAAGAATCGTTGGTTTTTTATAAAAAAAGAAAGACGGTAAATATCGTTTTATTAACAACAGCTAAGATTATAATCGTATGACGATCAAAAATGCCTAGATTTTTTAAACGCCGACGAATTCGCTAAAGATTTTGGTATATATAAGATTCTTTTATTATGGATTTTTTTCGGGGTATGATTAAATGATATTATATTTAATTAATATAGACTTAACGATGATTTTAATTTTATTAGGCCTTTTTCGAATATATACGCTTCCTTAAGGTATTATTAATTTAATAGCTTAATTCTAAAAGATCGTTAATAAATTATTTTATAATCTGATTGTAATGGTATACCGGCCTTTTATTGATAATATATTAATTAAGGGCCTTAAAACCAACTATAATAGTTAAAAGGTTATTAAATTATTTGATATTCGTCGATTTATTCTAAAGTATTTGTTTAATATTAATAAAATCTTATATAATATTAAATTAACCGGTAAAGTTGTTCTTGCCGTTAAATTTTAATAATGCTATAAAAGAGTAGATATTTTAGGGTATATCTATAGCTTAATTAGGCGAACGCCGATAGACGATAAGGTTAGGAAAATCGTTAAATAGCCTCTTTATGCCAATATTAGCGAAATTAAAAGTTTTTAAGGTTTATGTAATTTCTATCGCAGATAGTGTAAAAAGATTGCCATTATTGAGCGCCTTTTTATAGATTTTACGAAAAGAATTCCCAAATTCTAATAAAGCCCTAATCAAAATTGTAATTACTCTAAAATTAATTTCAATAAATATCGATTATTTAATAAAAGAAATTATCTTAATATTTAACATTAAGCTTAAAAGATAGGGTAAAACATTTCTTTATTATAATAAGAAATAACGATATTTAATTCGATATGAAAATAATATATGATTAAAAGCCGAGAAAGGTTATAATCAGATAAAAAGAAAAGCTAAAAATGCTTTTTATTATATCCGGAAACTTCGCTAATGGTTATACGGCATAGACATTTTCTTAGAAATTAATAATAATATTTTTATTTAATAATTAAAAAGGTCTAATACCGATATGCCTAAAGCTTTGATCACCCATTGGCTAAATGTAATCCGAATATTTGATTTTATAATCCGCTATATTCTAAACAAAAAGAATTTGATGATTGATTTTCTTTTTCGTAAGACTATTATTTAAACCGATATTAATAAAAAAGAAATCAAAAAAAATATTAAAGATTAGATTAATAGCTAACTTAATATTCTAATTAAGCTTACTACTAAAACCTTATATAATATATTATTAAATTTAAAGCTTTTTTAGACCAAAGATTTAAAAAAGCTAGTTTATATATCGGAAATTAGTTATATTTTTTTAGATTTTGAAATAAATCTTTTATAAAAGATACGCTTCCGATTAACAACAACCAAATATTAAATTATTAATAGCCATTTATAATATTGTTCAGATTTGTAGCGGGACTTTTAAAAAAGATATATAATAGATGATCTAAAGTTGCGATATTAAATTATTCGTAAATATTATAATTAATTTAGATATCGTAGTTAAAAAGCGATGTATTATCAAATATAGATATTATATCATTAGAAAGGCCAATATATAAAGATCGAAAATATATACCGCATATAACTTATTTATTTTTAAATCGATAATAGAATTTTTAGCGAAAAAATAATTCCTACCTACCTTAATTAACTTTAAACAAAGATTTATGTAAATTAACAATATATTCCGGGCTTAGGAGGGAGGATTTATTTTTTATCTAACACTAGAGACGATTTGATAGGATAGATTAAAACTACCATAAAGCTTAGTTTGATTATTACAGAAATTACGGATTCTTTTATAAATTTTGTTTTACACCGTTATAAAGCTCTTTTGGTAATAGTAATTAATGGCCATTAAGCCTTTATAATTAAATTTGTTATTATATTTCCTTGTTTCGGAATATAAGAAATAATAGTTTTAGCGTATAATCTTTAGGCTAATAATATTATAGAAAAAAGATATATTCGTTTTACTACGATCCTTTTTAAAATATTAGGTTATAAAATAAAGGTTAACTAAAAACTTTTAAACATAACGCTTTTTATCGACCATACTATTTATCGTTTTAATTACGGATATATATCATTTTTTCAATATATACGTTTAAGTCTATTATTCCTATAAAAATCAATATGCTTATTTAACGAAATCTAATTTAAGAATATAATTAAAATCTTTTAAAGATATTAGATAATCGGATCAAAATGTTTTTAAAATATAAAGAAATCGTTAAGAAATTTTTTGAAAAAATATATAAGCGACGGATATTAACGGCATATCGCCGTAATTTAAATTGATATTTAAAGAAAAAGCGGTTAAAAATCGGTGATATCATTTTTAAAATATAACGATATTTATAATATTAATTATAAAATGAATCGGAAATTAGAATATCGTTAGCTTAATTTTTTCGAAATAATAAAAGTCTTTCCGAAATAAACTTATCGTTTATAAACGATAAAAAACTATTTAATTATAAAAATATTTTTAATTAAGAAATTGAAAACAATTATATTAGATAATTAAGGGATTTAATAATTAAAGCTTTTAATATTATAACAAAGAGATCCTAATAAAGAAAAAGAGGAAATTTAAAAGCGTTTAGAAAGTTTTACCTTAGCTCTAAAGGAAATTTGGCTTCTATAGGTATTTCTCATTAATATGACGCCGGCTTTAATACCGACTTTTATCTTTTCCGAAAATAAATTTAATAAACGAACCTCTAATTAAAATAAAAATAAATCGGAAACTATTTATTTAACAAAAATAAAAGTTTAATAAAGAAATATAAATGAAGAAATTTAAATTATTTAATTATTTTAAATAGATGTATAAGATTTCTTCGAAAACGAACTTTTGATTAAAAGTGATTAAACGGATATTAATATTTTTTACCTTAAACCCTTTATTCTTTCCGACAAAGTTTCTCGATAATTATTCTTGTATAATAAATTAACGGCTCCGCTCCATTATAATTTCTCCGTTAACCGTTATTTCGAAGATCAAAGGAAAGCGTTAACTAACGTTTTAATAATTTTAATTTTTTAGCTTGATTTCCTTATACGATTTACCTTTTTTAAAAACATTATTATATTCGGTTCGCTTCGATAAAAGGTGGCTTTAGCTATTATAAAGTGTTATTAAATTTATCCCTTTTTACGATCTTAGCTTACTAAACCAATTACCTTTTTTTTTTGCTAAATATAGATATACCAAGATTATTTTTAGAGTAAAAAAGGCTTTTAATTAGGGAACCTTATTGATTTTAGACCGTTTAAAGAATTTAAAAGGCTAATATCAAGCCTAGCTCTAATTTCCTTTTGACTTTTTACCGTTATATCCGCCGGTGTTAAAGCAGGTCGGTATATCAGCGTATATAACCATTTTAAAAATATTTACGGTATCCAAATATTTAATAATAACTTTGTGGTTAACGTCGGCACTGATAATAACCCCTTTTATCTATTTGCTGAAATATAAATAGAATTACGCGGCTAAAACGTTAGGGCAAAATTGGGAGGATCGTTTTTAAGGTAAGGAAGGCTTTTAATCAAAGGGTTTTGCTGGTATTAGCTTATTTAAAGATTTTAAAAGGCTAATATAGGTCCCGGTTAAAAAGCGTATTAATTTGCTAATTAAGGCCGCCTATTATAGCCGTCCTTCGGTTTTGATTATTATATAGCAAAGTACGATTATATTTAGCTAGCTTTTGTCCTTTTTTTTATAATATCTAGCTTAAATAAATATAATAGCTATTTAAACGAATATTTTAGCAAAAGATTATATAACGATTTCAATTTTGATCTATATTATACTAATGCTAGGTAGGACCTTATTCATTTGGCTATTATATATTTATATATTATCCTTGTAAATATTGAAATTATTAATAAACCATTAAATAAGAAGAAATACGATAATATATTTAACTTTTACGGGATTCCCGGAATGCTTTGATCAAATATGCCTAAGATCTTTTTCATATAATTAAACGGTTTGACGGCTTTCGTTAAATTAGGATAAAAGGGGCTTTAAAGATAGGAGATTCGATTAAAGCCCGTATAACGGAATATATATTAACTACCTTATTATATGCTAGTGTTATATCCGAAGGATACAAGCGGATCAGGGAAATAATAAATTAAAAGGATTCGGAGGTAATCGGAGTTTTGCGAATAACCCTAAGCTAAAGTATTTTATAATAATCCTAGCTTTTAGGCGTTAATTACGAAAGATAGTTAAATAAAGGGTAAAGATATAAATATAATCGTTTTCTTTTATTTTTTATCTTTAAATTGTTTTATAATTTATTTCTATTTACTTTATTATTCTGATGAATATAAATTATAATTTAATTTAAACGGATATTCCCTAAATTATTTCCTTTATTAAAATCGAAATTCTTTATTTTATAAAAAAAAGGCCTTCAAAAGAAAAATCATTATTAACGGTTATTGAAATCTAAGATTATCCCCGTTTTAAAATATAGTATTGGGTATATTTAAGGATAATTATTATATATCTATTATTTGGATTATTATCCCGGGTATTTTTTTATATTAATTCCTATTTTTCCATTTCCTTTTTTATTAAATTAAGAAATATAAATTTAATTTCGGTTTCTTTTTAAAAAAGATTTCTTTTTGAGCGATAGCGCTTTAGGGCAATATACGAATTTCTATTTTCTTCAATCAATTTTAGGTTTTTGAATAGCTTTAGCTAATTATTGGCGAGATGATAGAATAAAAGGGGATTTCGAAATAAAAACAAAAATTTCGCGAAAGCCCGGCTTTTTAGAAAATGGAATTAATTAAAAAGGAATTTAAAAAAGAATAGGTTTCGAAAAGAAAACTTTTATTAGTACGGGTAAAAGAGGTATAAAGGAAGCTTAAAAAAGAGGTTTCGAAAAAGAAGCTTTTATTAATAAAAATAAAAAAGGTATAGTAAAAGAAGATTAGCGGCTTTCTTTTACGTTAAACAATTCTAACCAAAGCTAAAAAGCTTTATTCTACTTAACCCGCTCCGCCGCTTTAATAATTTCGATATCTTTACCATTATCGATACAGCAAATCACGCCTAATAACAAAACTAAAAAATATATCCTATAAAGCTTATTTCTATATTTTAGATATCGTCAATCTTTAATTAAAATTAAAAAAAAAAAAAGAAAAAGGTATTTATTTTAGCTATAATATTTTTGAAAATCAGAACATCGCTATATTTAATGAATATATATTTATCTGCCTTTATATAATAGATATAATGAACGTACGCTCTTTGGTGGAAATTAAAGATAAAACGGCATTCGAAAAAAGGAAATTTAATTAGATTAATAGTAATTACGGGATTGACGAGCAAAGTAATAATTATAAAGGTTTATATTTGAATTATTAAAAAAAGCGACAACAAGCAATGCCTTTTTTTCGAGAATCGGTGGTATCGCCGATTAAAGATAGATATTTACCAAAAACATATCCGTTATTATATTCGATAAATATTCGGTTAAAAAAGCGATTATTAAGTTTATCTCGTACAATTCTTTAAATTCTTTACTTATATTTTAAGATAATAATATAAAAAAGCTATTCGATATTTTCCTAATTATCTTTCTTAACCTTTTACAAACGGTAATAATAATTAACGTTTTTACAAAGGAATGAGAAAGTGATCGATAAAAGGAATAGGCGGGTTTTGATAGAATAGCTAATATAGCTTGGATTGGTCGGTTAGCGGTAAAAAATGACGTAATAATTATAATTAGGGATTAAGGCGTTTTTAGCGGATAAAAAGATGGGTTTTCTTAAAAGAAATATTAAAAGGGCGGTAAAGAAGTATTAGAAAAGGGTTTAAAGAGCGGAAAGCGATAAACTTTAAAGAGAAAACGTTAATTTATAAAAAGAAAAAGAAAAAAAAAAGAAAAATTCGAATTTCTTCTAAAGGAGGAGCTATTTCTTTATTTTTACCTTTAGCTTTATTAATAACCGTATTATGGTCCGACCTACAATGGGAAGCTAGGTAGGTGCCAAATGGTGTTATTAATTGATGTACTACGAGAATTAGAATATACGGAGCGGGCACGCTCCGCATACAAAATATAGCCTAATATCATATGATTAGAGGGCTTATTATGGGCCTATTATACACCGTCATACTAAACCCTAAACTTAATAGCTATAGCCTAAATCTATAATATACCCCCGTCTCCCGCTATAGGGCGCGATATGGACGCGGGCTATGCCCGGTCCGTATACGGTTCGCATACGATTTATATATAATTTATATATATGCCGACCTTTTAACGTTATAATAACCTTCCCCCTGTTCGGCCCGACCTTTATCTTTACCGGGTATAGGCCGCCTACGCATAACACTAACATATACGCCTTAGCCTTTATCCCGCAATTAAAATTTCTTTCTCCTATATACGCGCCCCCCTCTCCTTATCTTTTATCTATTTACGCTCTGTATTTATTATCTATTATTTCTTATTTATTTCGTATCCGTATTATATCTAACCTCTCGCACTTCGCGCCCTCCCAATAAATAAATAATATCTTTTTCCTATACCATACGCCCCTAATTATCATAATAGCCAACGTTATAAATGGCTTAAGCAGTAGCTATACGGCCGCCGACGCCCCCGGCGGCGACGATAAACCTCCCTGTAAAATATAAACGCTATATTTTAATTATCCCCGTTATATTAATTCCCTGTATTTAACCCATATACGCCTCAGGCGATCTAGCTGTCTTTAATAATAATGACGATAAAGACGAATTGCCCTTATAGCAATTCGACGAAATATGCGTTAGATATTAAGATCGTCTATATAATAATGGAACTAAAATAGATTATGTACGCGGATACCGCTTTAATGGCTACGGTGCGTGCCGATCGTAATATTAAAAGGTATATTTTTTATCCTTATATCGCGTCCGAGCCGCGCGCAATATATATGCGATATATACGCGATACGCGCGCGACATACTCTTTAACTAATACCTTTCGAAATATAATTAGGAGCTACACTTTATGGCTGTATCGCCCGCCCTATGCGCCTTATTCCGTTGTATCGTCGCCCTTACGGACGGTAATAAATATATCATAGCGTCCGCCCGCAAAAAGACCGCCTCCGATCTTAGCCGCCGTACGCACTTCACCTTTTAATTTTCGGCCGTTATAATCGAATTCTTGCGTATATATAATATCGCCCGGGCGGAAAGCATACCCACCATCGCTGCCATCGAATCCGCCACCTCTAAATCGATATATACCCGGCCCGGTCCTTCGTCCTTTAACAGCGCCCCTTATACTTCTATTTTTCGCGGCTATATTGCCGGCGTTATAAACTTTTTTAGCTTTTCGCTTAGCATAATATTAACCTGTAACGTCTTCGCTCCGGCTCTTACTAGCACCTATCGTAGCTATTATCTAGATAGCGCTAACGATATAGCGCAATAAGCCCTAGCTTTATTAAGCAATCTATATACGAGTATATAAAAGCTGATTAGCGAAATCTAATCTACTAATATAAATCCTCTACGCCCCCGTACCATATATATCCCGCTAACCGATAACAATCTCGCCAAAATCGCTTTAAAAATATATAAATCTAATAAATCGGTATATTAACGTAGCTGGTTCGTTAGCTATACGAGCGCTGATATAAGCGTAATCGTTTATAATGCAGCTGCTCCGCGTATTAATATCGTTAATCCGATACCCCCCCCCCCGAGAGCGACGATAACGACTTAGAATACCGCGAACATTCGCCCCGCGGCCGTCGCGGCGACCGCACATTTAATCAAGAATTATAAATATAATCTATCGGGAACCGCATTACGATCAAATACTAATCTAAAGTAGCCGAAACATTTATATCCCGGCTCCGATAATACCTTATAAAGAAAAGATAAATTTATTTATAAATAAATAAGATCGAAAAACGAATTCTAATTAAACGCAAATCTAATATAGTAAAGCTCGCGCTTTATTTCGATTAAAGGAATTTAATAATAATAAACGCGAATAATTTATATCCGTACCATTCCTTTAATATCCCCCCCTTTTATGTTTGAAATTGGCGTAAGGTAACCGTAACGGTCGCTTTCTTTACCTATGCCGCCTTTCTATAATCCGATTCGGGGCTATTATAAACCTAAGCATCTCCCCACCATATTTCGAATATATCTAACGTTATAATATATTAGAAATTCTCGAAGTATTCTTACTCTAACTTATTATAACCTTTCGATTTCATTAATATCTAATACAAGCCCTTTCTCCTTTTTCCTATCTTCGCCGGTAATATCTCTTTTATATAGAACTCCTTATAATCCTTAAGTTTAAATTCGTCGGCCATAAATATTAGGCCCGGGCGATTATTAGATATAACCTATAATGGCAATAGCTCTATCTATACGTATTTTATAAAATCGATATAAAAAATAAAGTATTTCTTAGGAATATCTAATACGATATTTATTAGGTTCGGGATAACAACCATTTTATATTGGTTATATAATTAATCTAATATCTTATTCGGCTAATTCGTTTTAATATTCTTTAAATTAAGCTATATCTAATCTCCGACTTTAAACCGCTTCGCAAGCCGGCGGCGGCGATTCGCGTTCTTTTCTATTTTTTATTAAATATATGTTATCGCCGCTTATACCAATTTTATACCTTTATATAAATACGTAAAAAACGTAGCCGCTCTACCCGCCGGGCTAATTTTAGATATCGAATCCCCGTTTACCCGGGGGATCGGGGATAGCTTATACCTATAGATTAACCTATTAGGGCTAAAACCGGTGATAATCGAATCGCGGTTATTTAATATAAATTAATAAGCTAGTAGGTATAACGGCTAATTAAGTTAAGAAAAAATCATAACGATCCGCAAATACTTTTAGATTTCCTAATTCGCTTTTTCCATACCGCTATCTATCTATAAATAATAAATAATAGATAATAATTATTAAATATTTACTAAAAAGTAAAACGTAATCCAAAAAAATCCAATTTAATCCGAATCTTTATCGCTAATAATAAAAACCGGAAACCTATAAAATCGCCACCATATATTATAAAAATACTCCGTATATATTTTAACCGTCATCGACCCTATAGCCTCTAGCTAGATATATTTCGATAAACGGTCGGTGATTATTAATAAATAGCGAGGTCCGCCGTTAATTGAAAATAAATCGACTATAAAATCGACCGAATTATACGCTTAATATCTATTTAGGATAAATAATAACTGCAAAAGACTTTAACGCAAATTACGGCGGGGTTTAATACCATTACATTATATACAAATATAATATAGCCTCCGAATATCCGCTACCATCCCCTCTTAATAATAATCCCGTTAGAAAACCTTAAATAATACATTCTTCCCCGGATAGCTTATCATAAACGAATCGTAAATTTATTAAAAGATCTTCATCGTCAACGATTCCTAGCCAGAAAGCCATAATCGGCTTCGATACCATAGCGCCCCTCGTAGGTCGATACCGCAATCCGCAATTTATACCATCTTTCCCGCCTCTATCAAAAAGCGGCGTACGCCCTCGATAATCACGGCTAAACGAATAAAATATAAAGGATCGTTAGCTATGCCCTGATCCTATAGCTTTGCCAAAATGCCTGATCTAAAAATTAAATAATTATTCGCCGCTAATAGCTCCGATTACGCTATAAAAAAGGTCGGTAATAATATCACTTTATTTTCGACGACCGCCCTCTTTATAGCATCATCCCTTAATAGCTAATCTTCGGGCTTTTCGAAATCGTCTTCGCGTATATTAGCAATATACATTATTTTAATAAACGAATCTATCGCCGCTACCGTAGCTATATATATAATAACCGGGTTAAATGTTTAAACCCTCTGCTCCTTATTTTCGGGCTTATCCTATCCCCGCCTTATTAACGTATTTAGGCGTGCCCTTTATATAATTGGGCGGTATCGTAAATAATAGCGGAATAACGAAAATATTTCGGCCTAATATATCTAGCGTTCCAAGATTAGACGAAAGGTCGAGAAATACTTTAGGTCTTTATAGTCGGTAAAAATCGTAAACGGCATATAGATATTATATAGCTTTAACAACCATGCCTTAAAGTAAAAAACGACCGTTAAGAGCTTTTTATTATAAATAATATAATTGCGCTTTATAATCGTTAACTATATTGAATAATAAACTACCGGTTTAAAAATATTATTAAATCTTTTTTAGGATAAATAGCTTTCTAACGCTATCTCCGAATAATCTATCTTTACTATCGTAAATATATCGGGGTCCTAATACGCTAGCATTAGTGCCGTAATAAAGGCATATTTTAATCTTTAGAAAATTTGCTCCTTAACCGTTATCCATTTCTACCATATACCCTATTTAATAAAGCGGACGAAGTAATCCGCTAATTCGGAAAAGTTATCGATAAAATCGTAGTAGAAATTGGCGAACTTTAAAAAGCTTTATACCTTTCTTATACGACGAAAAGGTTTTTATTTGTATATTGCTCGAATTGTCTTAAAATCGGCCCGGATATCTACCCCCACCTTTATAATAAAGCCCAAATATTTGATTTCCTCTATAATAAATTCGTATTTCTTTAAATCTAGATTTAATCCGGCCTTTTATAGCCGGCTTAATATCTTTTCTACCTTACCTATATAATCTTTTTTAAACCCGGAAAAAAAGATTAAAAAATCGTTGAGATATATTATAACATAATTATCGAAAATATCCGGCATTATATTATTAATATAATATTAGAAAGTAGTAAGCGCTCCGGCTAATCCGAACGGGCAAATTAGTTATTCGAAAAGATCGAATTATATCCGGAAAGCTATTAGATCTTTTTATCCGGAGACGATACAGAGGCGGTGAAACATTGCGTGGATATTTAATTTCGTAAGTTATTGCGATTTAGCTAACGCTTATAGCGTCTTTTTAATTAACGGTAAAAGGAAACGATCTTATTCCGTAATTTTATTTAAGGTACGGTAATTTATATAAAATCGTTAACCCTTTTTTGGTTTCGCGATTAGCAAAATCGAGGCTATAGCCGAAAAAGAGCTCGCTTATATCCAACCTTTATTTATTAATTCTATTACCTACCGATATAATTCAAAATGTTGGTCCTATAGCATCGAATATAATAATCTTTATAGGAGCTTTTATAGTATATCGTTTTCCACCGGCTTAATACGGATATAATGGTTAAAACGCCTTTGGTATAAAGGTAAGGTAGAGGCTTTCTTTTTATCAAAAAGGTTACGAAACCGCGATAATTCGGGTAGTAATCGGGATTAATCCTCGCTATTATCCGTCCGTAAAATAATGGTTTATAAAATATAGGTTATTTCGCAAAGGCTTATCGCGAAAGCTCGTTATATACTAACCCCCGCTAATTTAGTAAAGCGCTTCGTTTTAATTGCGAATCTAATAAATACCGACCTTATCACGCGCTCTAAGCTTCCCGCCTTAATATAGGCCGCTATCGTTTAAACCAATATCCCTTTTTCGCTCCTAACCTTAAAGCAATTCTCCTTAACGTTGAAAATCATTTATTTATGCTATATTCAAAGCGGACCTAAAATCATCTCTTTTATTATTTGAGATATAATATAGGCCAATATCGGGCTTGATTATCCGTCGAAATTTATATGGAATTTCGCTATATAGGTAATATATAAATTCTTTTTTAAACTTAATATTATCTTTAAATCTCGGGGATATGGTAATTAAATTTATTTTAACCCTAACCGATATATTATCTCCTTATTTATAATATAATAATAATTATAGCCGGAATCTATTTAAATATCTAGAAAATAGACCCTATCAAGTAAAATAGGGATTAGGAAAGGATTTTCGTTTATACGTAATTTGATTATAATAAATTCATTTTTATCCGATTCCGGATTTATATCGATTAGGTCGTTTGATTTTTGAATGAAACGATGTTTAGAAATTAGGCTTCCCCCTAATAGGGAATACTTTAATCAATTTTATCTATTTAAGCAATATTAAGACGTACCGAATTGGCCGCGGGCTATATCGGGTTAGCCGCGGATCGCAGCCTATATTCTTTTTAAAAATAATTTGCCGAATTATAATAAAAAAATTATCCTTTTTCTAATTACGCCCGTCACACCTCAGCAATCATTTATATCGTACGCCGGGCTTATCCTTAAGGGGCTTATCGAAGGCGCTGGCCATATATAACCTGGCGGCCCGTATATATAGCGTTTACGGCTATTATAAATGTGTCTTTATTAACCGGATATGTTAGATAGGCGGAAAAAGGGCGGTTCGACTGACGTTCTAAATTTAACGCTTTTATTTCGTCGGTCAATTCCCGGTATCTTTCTATCGCTAATATATAATCCGTCTTATTAACCTTAATAGGGATAGATATCTCCTAGAAGCGTCGAGAAATTCGGAAACGTAATTTATTTATTTTGATCTCCGCTAACCATAATAAACCACCAACCTAAGCTATCTTTGTTTCGAAATGGACCGAAAATACCGAAAATAATTCGTTTTTGCTTATCCGTATCTCCTCTAATTCGGTTAAAATTTTCTTTACGATATAAAGGTCGCCGAAATAAGCTTCGATATAATCGAAAGATTTGATCAAATCGTAAATACTCTCGTTCCTCCCGATAATATAATAAGCGCTAAATAATTATTATACGGCCTCGATATAATAATTCTAGATATAAATAAATGTATACCATCCTTCCCCGATCTATATCTTATTCGTTTCTAAAATAAATTCGATCGTTTAATATATCGCTATTTAAATCACCGCGGAGCCCGTAAATACCAATTAATTATAGCGCTTATATTTATTATAGGTAATTTCGGCATCTTATTCGTATCGGGCTATCTTAGCTTAGGTTTAGGCTAAATCCGCCGTAGTAAGCTGTGTCGTTAGTTGCGGTAAATCGGCGGGAGGCGGCTGGTTTAGCTATATCTATGGCTATATCTATTATGCCGGCTAGCCCGTTTAATTTGCTTAGTCCGGCGGTCCGAGTTATTATATAAGAAATATAGCTATTTAATATATCGTTTTTTTTAATCGGCGGAAATCAGCCTAGGTAAGCGCCGGCCCCGGTTAAGGTTAAGATATCTCTATAGGTATAAAGGATTGGGCATTCGCCGATAGCCTATCCCTTCGGGTAATAACCGAATTTGTTATAATATCTATAACGTTTCCTATAGGATCGTTTATATCGAAATAATTAATTTAAATAAATGGATATGGACTTTAATTGAATATTATGGTCCGATCTATAATGGGAAGCTAGGTAGGTGCTAAATGGTATTATCAATTGAGGTATTATAAGAACTAGAATGTATGGAGCGGGCACGCTCTGCATATAAGACGTGGCCTAATATCATATGACTAGAGGGCTCATTGTGGGCCCATTATGCACCATCACAATGAACCCTAGACTCAATGGCTACAGCCTGAGTCCATGACAAACCGTAAAAAAGGATATGGTTATTTTGATTAAAATTAACCGAAAATAGAGAAAAGAAGAATCGAAAGAATTAAAAGAAATTTAAAGAAATTATTATTGGTTATTAGCTAAAGGAAAAGGAAGAGAAAAAAAGATAAAATGATTATTGTTTAAAAGAAAAGAGAAGGACATATTTGATTATTAATAAGAAAGCCTTTTATAATACTCTGATGAGATTTACAAGCTATACCTAATTACGCTATTATCTTATTATTTCCCTTTCTTAACAACTACAAAAAATCACCAATTATTAAAAAGAAATTAACAATTATAACTAGATTAAGGCAAATTTACCCTTAATTAGACCTATTATAATTACGATAAACAAAGCAATCGCTATTATAATTATTATTTTACGGAAAAAATGTAAAAGTTAAATTTAATTTTTAAAAAAGCTTCTTTTCTTATTTATTAATATTTAAATTTATTTATCTCTATATTTTACCTTTTGTATTACCTTTAATCTTTTACCTATATTTACCATTATCAATAATAATAATAATAATAATAATAATAATAATAATAATAATAATAATAATAATAATAATAATAATAATAATAATAATAATAATAATAATAAT
>PYFS01003180.1:0-21540 GCA_003671545.1 Ophiognomonia clavigignenti-juglandacearum | reverse complement strand
AACCAGAGGCTGTGAGGCACCTGAGCATGGCGGCTTGAGGGGAGCCAAGTGGTGAGAAGTAGTTGTTCCTAGCAATGGCCTCTTCTGGCAGGCCGCACAAGTTGCTGCGAGAGCTATTTTACCCCAGCAATCCTCCCAAGGGGAAAAAAAAAAGGTGAGAAAAAGGGGGGCGGACGCCATTGTGAGGAGACGGGATGGGCGCACTCCAAAAGTTGTGTAGCTCAGTGCATAGTAGCCCAGCACATAGCCGAGATGCCAATGATCACAAAGACACGTGTGGGATTGGGAGTGCTGGGGATTGAAGAGCCGCTGTGGATGGGCAGCTCTGGAGCAGCCAGTTCGGGGCCAAGATCGCCTGCATGTAGTGTCAAAGTCAGTTCTTGTTCGTCTATGAATGTAGGTGGCAAGGCTAGGCTTTGCAGTACTTGCAGGTGTTTTCTCGTTGATTTGCGCAAACATATTGACTTACCCGATTGGCTATGGCCACAACGGGGGAGCAGCACCCTCTGGGTAAAAAAAAACCTCTGGGGTATTTGGACTGTCTGTATATCTTCAAAATCAGTCTTTTGGTCCTCCCTGAGCTTGCTGACCTATCTGGGAGGGTGATTTGAATTTGCAGCTCTTTCTCGCTAATGCACAATGCAAATGTGTAGGCGTACCTTGTTGGGTGTGGGACCACCTGTGCTCGTCTTCTGCATTGACTTGATCACCAGCTGCTTGAAGAGGAATAGTCAGCTTCAGGTCAAGTTTTCCCTTGGACAACAGCCGCCCTGTCCATGCAATGGATCATGCGATGGAAAGACATTAAACGATGGGGTGTGGGACCTACTGTGCGCATAGACCAGAGGGGAGCAAAGCATCTTGTTGGAAGGCTCGGATTGCCTTCTTCTAGGCCTTCGGGTGAAAGGATTTCGGAAATGCCAGCCAACTCCAGCTCGACCAATTGCTCTGTATTCGCCGTCAAAATAGAAGTGTGGTCAAGCATGGATTTTGCGGGGCATACTGGAGCTGAATGTGCTGGAGATATGTTAGAGCATGCTGATGGCGTCGAAGCCTGTGTCGTCGAGGTATTCTTAGCCGCCAAGGTCGCAAACGACATTGCACCTCAGCTTTCGAATTTCGGTGTGTGATGTCTGTCAGATCTCTGCTAAAAAGGAAGGGGGAAAAAAAAGTCCCGAAATGTGAGTTGTTTTTTTGAGTGATGTTGGCAGGTAAAATCTCTGAGTAACTTTGGACTTTTCTGCGGGATTCTTTCGTCTGAACTGCCGTGGTGGTGGTTTTGTGTGTGTATTATGTCAGCCGAGCTTTGCGAAGCACATTCCCACCCTGCCTGACAGCTATTGGCACCCTTGCGCATTTCTGCTAAGGTCAACACGCGTCTAAGTGATGTATAGTTCAAGGGATGTAGAAAGGGAAAGAATTAGATAGGTGTGCATCTAGGGCAATTGATGGTGATTTCTGGGCTTTCATATCTCGAGGCGTCGGTTTCTGGCTTGCAAACTTTGAAGCTCTACCATTAAACTTGACTAGGAATACTTGTGTATAGCACCAATGGATAGGTCTTAGCTTAGCAGATAGGTGCAGGTACTTACCGTTTGCTGCTTGGAATTTTTACTATGAAAAATAAAGAAGGTACCATGGTATGATTGCAGCATTTGCTTGTGTCTTGTAGGTGTGCTCAAGTTTATGGTTGACCCGCATATTCAATATGAACAAAATGTGCTTCTATGAAGGCGAATACCTGGATTCTCTAGAAATTGTACCAGAAAGCGGGTGCTTTTGCCCCACCTGCCTAGGTAGGCACTCTTCCATTATGTTAACTCGTCTGGTCCACTATCGCAAGACTTATTACCTAGGTGCACAGTGATTTCCACTGTGCCAGCCTGTACCTGCCTAAGAAGGTATCCTTTCATTGTGCTGTCTCGTCTCTTCCAAGAATCGACTGTGAGCCCTTTGAGCTTGGTCATTATGCTAGTAATGCAGTGTAGAGGCCTTTCTACCTTCTTGGCATCCCAAACCAGCATTTCAGCATCTGCCGTCTTCGCAACCTCTATACAAAGCTCACGGAAAAGCCCATGAAAGCCAGCCCAGCCAGCAAGGCCATAGCCGCAGAAAAAAACTTGAAAGACGAGCTAGCGGTGTACGTAGCCATCCATCCCATATTCAAGGGGCCAGACCATGCTGGCCTGTTCCCTCGAGTGACCGCGCGAAGACCATGTTATCCTCTCCAGGATCGACAGCGGGTCTGTAGAGTTCCTCGACTGGCTGCAGGCCGAGCTGAACGCGTGAGCAGGTGGTACAGCGTGCGCCCACTCCCAGTGGGATGATTCTTGTGACGTTGACCTTTTCGTCGACGATTATGTGGATCCTCACGTTGTTTGCCCCAGGCTTGATCAAAGTGTTTCAAGAAACAGTGCTGCCGACCATCGAGCTGTGTCGATGCTGGCGGACAGAGCAGCGATAATCTGGAGTCCAAGAAGTATGGACGAACCTTCGATCAGTCAGGCTTCCGCTTCCACTGCTGAGCCGGAGTACATCTTCTAACGGATATTTAGATCCAGGGCAAGTCAATGTGAAGACTTGTGTGTTCGACGCTGTTGTGGTCATGACTGAAATGTATAAAGTGGGGCTGGGCTCAAAGAATAGATTTGTGTGACCTGCTACGGGCAGAGGTCAACGTAGATCAAGTTTATCTATAAATATGGCTTGGGAAATATACAGAGCCTAACCTTGCAGGAACGAAAGGCATCTTCATGAAAGTAAAATCGCCCGTGCTGCAAATACAGTCCGTCGTCTCGTACACCTCCTGCGAGGTCAACATTCAAACCTGCGCTGCCTTTTCTCACATCCCCCTTGCCCCTACGCTACCCCATCTCCGAAATGTTGCATACCTCAGTTTTGAGGGTTTGGAGGAGTGGGGTTGCTGGTGTCGGAACCGCCATTGGCACATTTCCCACCATTCCCCTGCGCCTGGCCAGAGCACGGGTTCTTGACGCCGGTGACCGCGAAAATCTGGCCACCAGTGGCCTCGCCACTTGGCCAGACGGCAGGGCCGGGGACGTTGTACGAAGAAGGCATTTTGCCCGAGATCGCTCTGAGAGAGGGGTCTGGTGGTCTATCGTTAGCTTGCTGAAGTCTGCCCGGCTGGAGTAGAAGTGGTCTAAGTATTCGTCGAGGGGATATGGGGAAGTGAGTCCAGGCAGAAGAGATAGAATACTCACCACCCGACTTGTAGATGTCTGAAAATTTGGCAAGGAAAGAGGCGTCAGGGAAGTCAGTGCCGTTACCAGTGACTTTGACATTGGCGCAGTTGGCGTAGAATTCGACAACGGCAAGATTCTGTCCAAAGCGACATAGCAAGTCAGTCATTGGTGGTAATGGGGTCTCATGCCACACACCATCTCGGAACGACAGAACTTACAATGGACTCGTGCCTGATCAAGTAATTCCCCGCCTTCAGCGTGTCCGGAATCACATGAGTAATGCAGTTGCTATTGCTCTCCATGTACGCGTCCGTCGCCCACTTCCCCTTCACGACGCCCTCCTTGTAGATCGCAAACCACTCCAGCCCGGCCACGTCCGCGGCCGTGGTGCAGTCGTCGCCGGGGCACGCGGCCATGTACACCGTCAGCGGCCCGCTGTTGTGCGCCCACGGGGCGTTGTAGCAGGCGCTGACGGTGCCGCCGGCCGCGATCTCCGCGTACAGCGCCGCCGGCGAGCCCGGGTCGTTGCAGATGCTCTCCGCGGAGCCGACGGCCTTGACGGGGTCCCACGAGTTCCACTGCCGCTGGATCAGCGTCTTGTTGTCGTTGACGGTCTTGCGGCGCTTGATGCTGGCGCGGCCGCTGGGGAGAGTGGTGGGGAAGGTTAGCTGATGGTGTAGTGGACGTCAACTACAGGTGGGAATAGAGGATGGGGAGAACGTACGGGTTGTGTCCCTCGTAGATTGTACCGTCGAAGGAGTACAATACAACACCTCCGTGTGCAAAGACCAAAGGGGTCATGACCGCTACAGCGGTGAGGATGGAGAGGAACTTCATGTCTGGTTGCAAAAGAGTGCAGGGAAAGGAGCCTGAAGTTGAAAAGAACAGCCTCGAGTCTTTAGTAGTTGTGCTTATGGATTCGTTCTGTAGCTGCTACTGAGTCCACACAGAGTTTGCGAAGGCGTCCAGCCTTGGCTTTTGAACATTTTGTAGCCTTTCACAGCTGCCCCTATCGCTTCAGACGCGGATGTTGATCACGGCAAGAAAGCAATCTACAGAGTCCTTGAGGCTGAAGTAAAATTGTAAACTTTGAAGCTGAAACTGACCTTAGGGAATCTAGACTTCCATCAATCTTGAGTCGAGACTGGCCAGATCTTGGAATATTTCGCACGACCGGACGATCTGGAGTAGTGCAGTATGTTCGTCCAGACTTGCCAGGTGGGCCAGCCTGCTGTTCAAATCACAAAAAGACCCCTCGACCACTAAAAAGCAGCCATGGAAATTCTGATCTTCCTTCAGGCTAAGCATTCCTTCTGCGCAAGCAATACAAAAAGCTGCACCGCGCCCGCTCAAGTAGTCGAACCGTGGTTCACCCCACCGCCATCTGGAAGTACGGGTTTGGTATATATTGCACAGCTCGTGTCTAGCAGACTATTTGGGCTAGTCTACTTGTGCGGCTAAGCTCAACGCCAAGAGTCGGTCTATGGCGCTCAGAGGGCCCCAATTCCATCCCGGCACTTATTAGGGCCCATACTTAAGTAGTACGGGAGCAGTTCGGTCTTGAGTTTAAAACAGCGCGGGCGGGCCCCGTTAGGCCGGGCGTCCAGCAGTGCACGTTTTGCTTTGCGCTACCCCTATGAAAGCTGCGCGCGCGGGCTCGCATACCCCAGCAGCAGCACAGCTGGCAGCACAGCTGGCAGCTGCTAACAAGTCCTCAGGAGATTCGGCCACCGTCTTCGGCTGCGGTACGTCTGCCTCAACATACAGCGAGGAGCCCGTTCAGGAACCTCAGCTGCTAACAGCCAAATCAGGATTCCAATGGTCGTCAAACGGAGGATCTGTGCAGCAGAGGACATTCTTGGAACGGTACACGCACTGGAGGCACATGTTTCTCATACGTGAAGGCAGGCAATGAATATTTCAGGGAGTTCCACAAAATGCTTTGACTACTGGAGCAAAACAAGAAGGCGGCGGCGATGGTCCTATCGAAGACACACAAACACTTCATGCCCGTGGCGCAAAGTGCTTCGTATGGCACCATCGTAGGGTCGATGTGCAAATGTGACAAGAAATCTCGAGAGAACGAACTGTATTGATCACCATAATGCAACACCCTCGCGGAGGAAACGGATTCCTATTGGTCCTCTCGGCTCTTCCCATCCGCCTCCAAGGCCAGCAGACCTAATACTGAAGTCCATAGAAAGACACTTGTCCACAACGTATCAATCACAGAGTTCATTCGAATACCCGAAGACATCAGACAAAGTGTGGCTTGTTCCATACTCCATTATTACTTCGTTCAAACCAGAACCAATTGCTACACTTACGCATCGTCGCTATCTATTGAATTAATATAGAGGCCAATACAGCCGTATCAACTAAATTAAGCATACTCTAGCTTATAAATTTATTTCTAACCTATATCATAACTTTCATTATTGTTATTTTACTCTATTTATAGCCTGAATCATTTGGTTATTAATGTACTATAGAATTCCCACCTAGCTAATCACACTTAGGTATTTCAGTACTACAATACACACATTCTTTCATACTCCCAAAATTCTATATTATCGTCCAGCCGCATCGCTATAGCCTGGTGACGACGGCCTCGTTCGTAATGGTCGCCGCTACTCCCCCTATCGTGGCCACCTCTCTCTTATAGTCCTCCCGACTATTGATTTGAATCCGCGCTGCGTTTTAAAAACGAATAAAAGGTACCTTAATAGAGGGCGGTAGGCGATAAATAAAGTGGTGATGATGGACGTCCCGAACTCAGCGACGGAGCTATTATACAAAGGATATATTACTATATACGCTATATATTTATATAATTTGAATTATTATTAGAAAGAGATAGATAAAGAAAGATTAACTAAATAAATAAATCAAATTTATAATTTAACGCTTTAGCTATTATCGCTGTATTTACAATCTTAACTAAAATCTTTAACCGGATCAACGAAAATATAACCGTTACAACCCCATAAAGCCAATAAGATTATTATTAACTATTTAATAAACTTACTTATATATTATAGCCCCCGTAATAAAAAAAAAAGAAAAAAAAAGGGGGCAATTTAATATAGATTAACGCCAAAAGCAATACCCGGCACCGATACCTATAAACCCCAGCCCCGCTAGCCTCTATAAAGATATACACCACTTTCCCTTAGGCCCGACGCACAGGGGCCACGATGATGGTATAATCGTCGTAGCCGGTTATATTATAGTAGGTGCGTATTAATAGGCGTACCGCGATAATAAGGATATCAAAGGTTAAGAAGGCGTATATTATAGAGGTGAGGATATCGCGGGAAGATATTTTTGTAAGGTAGAAAAAGAGAGAAAGAAAAAGGGGTTCGACAGAGAGCGGTCGGTTGAGGGGCCGTTGATGGTCGCTGGAGACTTATAAGATCATCAATATTCAGTGGCAGCCAATATCAAAGTCACTCGTTGACCGTATATTCGCGGAGCGGACGATCTCCATCATATTTGTAGCGAAGAAGGCCGCTTTTAAATCCGGAATAGATAACCTGGGCCAAGCAAGCCCGGGCACGATCCTGGGCTGAACTTGGGCAATTTCAGGCAGCTTCGATTGTTGTCTGTGATAGTGATATGGAGTTCGGTGTAAGACTCCTGGCCTTACTGGTGGAAGATGCCGTCTTCCCTTCCCCCGGATGTGTAGAGGCGGAGCATGCAGCAAAATTGCTTGCACTCTGTACCATATGATATATCCAAGGCACATAGGTGGGCGTCCTGACAGAAACGTCTTTCAGCCGGTATTTGCTCCTCGGTCTTCAATGTTTCTGACAGTCCCTTCGGTCGTTTGGTGTCTCTCTGCGTTTTTTGTGGACTAAAGGCTTCAGCTTCCTACCTGGATGTAATTACCCGGGCACAAATCATCATATGGCCATAGGAGAAGTAAGTGCCTAGGTGTAGGTATCATGATGAGTCCAATACGACTTTTCAGCACAGCATATGGAGCAAGCCGCAGAGTAAGCCGGTCCCCAATCTTTCGAGCTGCATACCCTAATCCAAGGTTGTGGCTCAGGTCGTGGGGGCCAGGCTGGGCTAAAACCAGACCGCAGACGATTCAGCCCAGACGGTTCGAATCGAGGGCATTGCCACGGAGACCATGATTTTCAGTTACTCATCTGATAGACTGGTCTGTATCTGATGTGATCCGTAAGAAGAGAGATTGTTGGAGGGGTTGAACATGGTGTGTATCTCATGCTGTGCAGGCTGCATTCATACGTATTATGCACCTGCTTCCCACGCTCAGGCTACCCACGCTACTCCCCACGAGCTGGATCACCATTGTGCCAACAGCCCCAAGGCACCAAGGCAGCATCGCATGGACCGCAATATGCCTACCGACGAAACACTCCCGGACCAGGATGCAAGGCAGCACGAGATTGAGATTCTGAATCACTATCTCGCTGCGCTGCACAAGTACTGCGGGGCGGAGCTGCGAAGGTCGGATGTCGAGGTAATGGATGCACCACAAGACCTTTGACATGCTAGAGAGGTGTTGACTAGTAATGAGGACTTGCTGCAATTATATTGCGGAAATCAATTTTCTCCTGACATGGGCGCCTTTCAGATTTTGCGAATTCGGCTTCGGAGCTGTAGCAGAAGACTTTGCAGTATATGCGAGTACTGAAAATAAGAAAAGTGATCAGAAATGAATCAGAAATGTCTGTGTAAGCTTCAGTATTCATGATCGGAGATGTCGTCGCGCACAGTGGGCAAAACAAGAGGTGAGGTTCAAGATTGTCCTAAAGAGGAAAGCTCGCTTGTAGGGATATCCCTGAGGCATCCACATACCCCTGTCGCTTATCGATAACATGTTTACTATGGTACTTCCCCTCCAGCCAGTTCAAGCTACTATATTCCGTGCTTCGCATCTCTATCCTCAACTTGTTACAACCTTCGCGCGAAGCAGCTTATGCCATCTTCTAACCTGATTCGAAGGCAATTCCGTTGGCCGGTCCCGTCTGACTGCCACCATGGCTGACGCCGCACCTGCCGACGATGTGCAGTCACGAAAGCGAGACCACTCTGAGATCGAGGAGGAAGGTCAGTTCACTTTCTAACTTGCCCCTCTCTCCCCCCCCGAAGCTAACATCCTCGCGCAAAAAAACAAGATGCCTCCTCCTCAGACGACGACATGGGCCCGCAGCTCCCCTCGGCCACCGCCGCGGCGCCCAAAAAGAAGCGCCGCGTGCTCCCCTACGAGAAACTCTACGTGTCCGCGCTCCCCAAGTCGCCCCGCTACTCCAAGTCGCTCATGCACAAGGAGCAGCTCGCCTTCGTGACCATCACGCCGGGCACCGACTTCCTCATCACGACGTCGGTCGACGGCGTCGCCAAGTTCTGGAAGAAGGGCGCCGCCGCGGGGCTCGAGTTCGTCAAGGAGTTCCGCGCGCACCAGGGCGCGGTCCGCGCCGTGTCGGTCAGCGCGGACGGGCGCAGCTTCGCGACGGCGGGCGCCGCCGCGGACAGGAGCGTCAAGATCTTCGACGTCATCACGTTCGACCTGCTGGCGGTGCTGCCGCTGGAGTACACGCCGCGGAGCCTGTGCTGGGTGCACAGCAGGGGCGCCAGTCTGCCGCTGCTGGCGGTGTCGGACGACGACGCGCCGGTGGTGCGTGTGTATGATGGCAGGGGGGAGAACACGGCGCCGGTGCATACGATCAAGGGGTTGCATCGGAGCCCGGTGAGCTTGATGGCGTATAATAGCGCGTACGACTGCGTGGTGTCGGTGGATAAGGGGGGCATGGTGGAGTATTGGAGTCCGGGGAATAACTACGAAAAGCCGGATACGGTGTTCCAGTACAAGAGCTCAACGAACCTGTTTGAGTTCAAGAAGGCGAAATCGGTGCCGACGTCTCTTACGATATCACCATCTGGACACCAATTTGTCACCTACTCAATGCCGGATCGGAAGATCAGAGTATTCGAGTTCCCCACGGCGAAACTACACAGGACGTACGATGAGTCGATGCAGGTCATTGAGGAGATGCAGCAAGCGGGCACGGCATTACAAAAACTAGAGCCGGTGGAATTCGGCCGGCGACTCGCACTCGAGCGCGAACTAGAAACGGACGTCTACCGGGACAAGGCCAACGTGATATTCGACGAGTCCGGCCACTTCATCCTCTACGGGTCCATCTCGGGAATCAAGGTCCTCAACACGTACACCAACCAGGTCGTCAAGGTCTTCGGCAAAGACGAGCCCTTCCGCGCGCTGCACCTCGCCCTCTACCAGGGCGCGCCGCAGAAGAAGGGCGTCACCACCATCGCCATGGCCGCGTCCAACAACCCCTTGCTCGAGGAAGCCGAGGCGCGGGACCCGATCCTCTTCGCGACGGGCGTCGGCAAGGTGCGGTTCTACATGTTCACCAACGACACGGAGATCTCCAAGGCGTCGCGCGACGTGCAGAACGAGCGGCCGACGGTGGACGGCAAGAAGGCCAAGGCGGCGGCGGAGAAGAAGACGGAGACGGGCACCGCGGCGGTGATCCACACGACGTACGGCGACATCCACATCCGGCTATTCCCCGACGCGGCGCCGAAGGCGGTGGAGAACTTTGTCACGCACTCGAAGCGCGGGTACTACAACAACACGATCTTCCATCGTGTGATCCGCAAGTTCATGATCCAGTGTGGCGATCCGCTCGGGGACGGCACGGGCGGCGAGAGCATCTGGGGGCGGGAGTTTGAGGATGAGTTCAGCAGCTTGAAGCATGACAAGCCGTATACAGTCAGCATGGCGAACGCTGGGCCGAATACGAATGCCAGTCAGTTTTTTATTACGACTGAGAAGACAGTAAGTTTGGATGGGACACTCGATCATTGGGCTGAGGCGCAAGAAGCTAACGCACCGAATAGTCGTGGCTGGACAACAAGCATACCATCTTTGGGCGCGCTGTGCAGGGCTTGGACGTGGTGCACAAGATCGAGAATGCGCGGACGCACAAAGAGAGGCCGGAGGAGGATATCAAGATACTCAACATCGACATTATATAGAGTCAATCAATCTGCCACGATGTCCACGCTGCGCCGACGACGCTCCTATGTGTCCTGACCTCGCTCAACTTATCAGGTGCGGATAGCATCATGTCCACAATATCGAACAGTTGTTATGCAGTGCTGCAAGATCACCCAAGGAGACGCATTTCTGGATCGACACTATCCTGAGGCGATGCGACCTACCACTGACTGCACTGTGCTGGCGCATTACCGACGCCTCCCCGCAAGCCGAGACCCGCTGCGGTAGAGTCGGCATCCCCCAATTGCATATTGGCAGTCTTTGAATGGATAAGCCGAAAATGTGGGGGGCGTTTTGGCCCCATTCCATGCTAGCTAGCCTTATCAGTTGGGTCTGCCTTTGTCTGCTTTGCTCTCGAACAGGCTCCATCGCAGTTCCAGATATTGGCAGACGTTGATGATATCTACTAATCTCTCTATCTCTCTCTCTCTCTCTCTCTCGAATACTCGTCCACTTACACGGATACTGCCCGAATAGAACGAACAACAGTGACTTTCCGACTCCGACGGCGCCGTCGGAGTCGGAAAGTCACTGTTGTTCGTTCTATTCGGGCAGTATCCGTGTAAGTGGACGAGTATTCGAGAGAGAGAGAGAGAGAGAGATAGAGAGATTAGTAGATATCATCAACGTCTGCCAATATCTGGAACTGCGATGGAGCCTGTTCGAGAGCAAAGCAGACAAAGGCAGACCCAACTGATAAGGCTAGCTAGCATGGAATGGGGCCAAAACGCCCCCCACATTTTCGGCTTATCCATTCAAAGACTGCCAATATGCAATTGGGGGATGCCGACTCTACCGCAGCGGGTCTCGGCTTGCGGGGAGGCGTCGGTAATGCGCCAGCACAGTGCAGTCAGTGGTAGGTCGCATCGCCTCAGGATAGTGTCGATCCAGAAATGCGTCTCCTTGGGTGATCTTGCAGCACTGCATAACAACTGTTCGATATTGTGGACATGATGCTATCCGCACCTGATAAGTTGAGCGAGGTCAGGACACATAGGAGCGTCGTCGGCGCAGCGTGGACATCGTGGCAGATTGATTGACTCTATATAATGTCGATGTTGAGTATCTTGATATCCTCCTCCGGCCTCTCTTTGTGCGTCCGCGCATTCTCGATCTTGTGCACCACGTCCAAGCCCTGCACAGCGCGCCCAAAGATGGTATGCTTGTTGTCCAGCCACGACTATTCGGTGCGTTAGCTTCTTGCGCCTCAGCCCAATGATCGAGTGTCCCATCCAAACTTACTGTCTTCTCAGTCGTAATAAAAAACTGACTGGCATTCGTATTCGGCCCAGCGTTCGCCATGCTGACTGTATACGGCTTGTCATGCTTCAAGCTGCTGAACTCATCCTCAAACTCCCGCCCCCAGATGCTCTCGCCGCCCGTGCCGTCCCCGAGCGGATCGCCACACTGGATCATGAACTTGCGGATCACACGATGGAAGATCGTGTTGTTGTAGTACCCGCGCTTCGAGTGCGTGACAAAGTTCTCCACCGCCTTCGGCGCCGCGTCGGGGAATAGCCGGATGTGGATGTCGCCGTACGTCGTGTGGATCACCGCCGCGGTGCCCGTCTCCGTCTTCTTCTCCGCCGCCGCCTTGGCCTTCTTGCCGTCCACCGTCGGCCGCTCGTTCTGCACGTCGCGCGACGCCTTGGAGATCTCCGTGTCGTTGGTGAACATGTAGAACCGCACCTTGCCGACGCCCGTCGCGAAGAGGATCGGGTCCCGCGCCTCGGCTTCCTCGAGCAAGGGGTTGTTGGACGCGGCCATGGCGATGGTGGTGACGCCCTTCTTCTGCGGCGCGCCCTGGTAGAGGGCGAGGTGCAGCGCGCGGAAGGGCTCGTCTTTGCCGAAGACCTTGACGACCTGGTTGGTGTACGTGTTGAGGACCTTGATTCCCGAGATGGACCCGTAGAGGATGAAGTGGCCGGACTCGTCGAATATCACGTTGGCCTTGTCCCGGTAGACGTCCGTTTCTAGTTCGCGCTCGAGTGCGAGTCGCCGGCCGAATTCCACCGGCTCTAGTTTTTGTAATGCCGTGCCCGCTTGCTGCATCTCCTCAATGACCTGCATCGACTCATCGTACGTCCTGTGTAGTTTCGCCGTGGGGAACTCGAATACTCTGATCTTCCGATCCGGCATTGAGTAGGTGACAAATTGGTGTCCAGATGGTGATATCGTAAGAGACGTCGGCACCGATTTCGCCTTCTTGAACTCAAACAGGTTCGTTGAGCTCTTGTACTGGAACACCGTATCCGGCTTTTCGTAGTTATTCCCCGGACTCCAATACTCCACCATGCCCCCCTTATCCACCGACACCACGCAGTCGTACGCGCTATTATACGCCATCAAGCTCACCGGGCTCCGATGCAACCCCTTGATCGTATGCACCGGCGCCGTGTTCTCCCCCCTGCCATCATACACACGCACCACCGGCGCGTCGTCGTCCGACACCGCCAGCAGCGGCAGACTGGCGCCCCTGCTGTGCACCCAGCACAGGCTCCGCGGCGTGTACTCCAGCGGCAGCACCGCCAGCAGGTCGAACGTGATGACGTCGAAGATCTTGACGCTCCTGTCCGCGGCGGCGCCCGCCGTCGCGAAGCTGCGCCCGTCCGCGCTGACCGACACGGCGCGGACCGCGCCCTGGTGCGCGCGGAACTCCTTGACGAACTCGAGCCCCGCGGCGGCGCCCTTCTTCCAGAACTTGGCGACGCCGTCGACCGACGTCGTGATGAGGAAGTCGGTGCCCGGCGTGATGGTCACGAAGGCGAGCTGCTCCTTGTGCATGAGCGACTTGGAGTAGCGGGGCGACTTGGGGAGCGCGGACACGTAGAGTTTCTCGTAGGGGAGCACGCGGCGCTTCTTTTTGGGCGCCGCGGCGGTGGCCGAGGGGAGCTGCGGGCCCATGTCGTCGTCTGAGGAGGAGGCATCTTGTTTTTTTGCGCGAGGATGTTAGCTTCGGGGGGGGAGAGAGGGGCAAGTTAGAAAGTGAACTGACCTTCCTCCTCGATCTCAGAGTGGTCTCGCTTTCGTGACTGCACATCGTCGGCAGGTGCGGCGTCAGCCATGGTGGCAGTCAGACGGGACCGGCCAACGGAATTGCCTTCGAATCAGGTTAGAAGATGGCATAAGCTGCTTCGCGCGAAGGTTGTAACAAGTTGAGGATAGAGATGCGAAGCACGGAATATAGTAGCTTGAACTGGCTGGAGGGGAAGTACCATAGTAAACATGTTATCGATAAGCGACAGGGGTATGTGGATGCCTCAGGGATATCCCTACAAGCGAGCTTTCCTCTTTAGGACAATCTTGAACCTCACCTCTTGTTTTGCCCACTGTGCGCGACGACATCTCCGATCATGAATACTGAAGCTTACACAGACATTTCTGATTCATTTCTGATCACTTTTCTTATTTTCAGTACTCGCATATACTGCAAAGTCTTCTGCTACAGCTCCGAAGCCGAATTCGCAAAATCTGAAAGGCGCCCATGTCAGGAGAAAATTGATTTCCGCAATATAATTGCAGCAAGTCCTCATTACTAGTCAACACCTCTCTAGCATGTCAAAGGTCTTGTGGTGCATCCATTACCTCGACATCCGACCTTCGCAGCTCCGCCCCGCAGTACTTGTGCAGCGCAGCGAGATAGTGATTCAGAATCTCAATCTCGTGCTGCCTTGCATCCTGGTCCGGGAGTGTTTCGTCGGTAGGCATATTGCGGTCCATGCGATGCTGCCTTGGTGCCTTGGGGCTGTTGGCACAATGGTGATCCAGCTCGTGGGGAGTAGCGTGGGTAGCCTGAGCGTGGGAAGCAGGTGCATAATACGTATGAATGCAGCCTGCACAGCATGAGATACACACCATGTTCAACCCCTCCAACAATCTCTCTTCTTACGGATCACATCAGATACAGACCAGTCTATCAGATGAGTAACTGAAAATCATGGTCTCCGTGGCAATGCCCTCGATTCGAACCGTCTGGGCTGAATCGTCTGCGGTCTGGTTTTAGCCCAGCCTGGCCCCCACGACCTGAGCCACAACCTTGGATTAGGGTATGCAGCTCGAAAGATTGGGGACCGGCTTACTCTGCGGCTTGCTCCATATGCTGTGCTGAAAAGTCGTATTGGACTCATCATGATACCTACACCTAGGCACTTACTTCTCCTATGGCCATATGATGATTTGTGCCCGGGTAATTACATCCAGGTAGGAAGCTGAAGCCTTTAGTCCACAAAAAACGCAGAGAGACACCAAACGACCGAAGGGACTGTCAGAAACATTGAAGACCGAGGAGCAAATACCGGCTGAAAGACGTTTCTGTCAGGACGCCCACCTATGTGCCTTGGATATATCATATGGTACAGAGTGCAAGCAATTTTGCTGCATGCTCCGCCTCTACACATCCGGGGGAAGGGAAGACGGCATCTTCCACCAGTAAGGCCAGGAGTCTTACACCGAACTCCATATCACTATCACAGACAACAATCGAAGCTGCCTGAAATTGCCCAAGTTCAGCCCAGGATCGTGCCCGGGCTTGCTTGGCCCAGGTTATCTATTCCGGATTTAAAAGCGGCCTTCTTCGCTACAAATATGATGGAGATCGTCCGCTCCGCGAATATACGGTCAACGAGTGACTTTGATATTGGCTGCCACTGAATATTGATGATCTTATAAGTCTCCAGCGACCATCAACGGCCCCTCAACCGACCGCTCTCTGTCGAACCCCTTTTTCTTTCTCTCTTTTTCTACCTTACAAAAATATCTTCCCGCGATATCCTCACCTCTATAATATACGCCTTCTTAACCTTTGATATCCTTATTATCGCGGTACGCCTATTAATACGCACCTACTATAATATAACCGGCTACGACGATTATACCATCATCGTGGCCCCTGTGCGTCGGGCCTAAGGGAAAGTGGTGTATATCTTTATAGAGGCTAGCGGGGCTGGGGTTTATAGGTATCGGTGCCGGGTATTGCTTTTGGCGTTAATCTATATTAAATTGCCCCCTTTTTTTTTCTTTTTTTTTTATTACGGGGGCTATAATATATAAGTAAGTTTATTAAATAGTTAATAATAATCTTATTGGCTTTATGGGGTTGTAACGGTTATATTTTCGTTGATCCGGTTAAAGATTTTAGTTAAGATTGTAAATACAGCGATAATAGCTAAAGCGTTAAATTATAAATTTGATTTATTTATTTAGTTAATCTTTCTTTATCTATCTCTTTCTAATAATAATTCAAATTATATAAATATATAGCGTATATAGTAATATATCCTTTGTATAATAGCTCCGTCGCTGAGTTCGGGACGTCCATCATCACCACTTTATTTATCGCCTACCGCCCTCTATTAAGGTACCTTTTATTCGTTTTTAAAACGCAGCGCGGATTCAAATCAATAGTCGGGAGGACTATAAGAGAGAGGTGGCCACGATAGGGGGAGTAGCGGCGACCATTACGAACGAGGCCGTCGTCACCAGGCTATAGCGATGCGGCTGGACGATAATATAGAATTTTGGGAGTATGAAAGAATGTGTGTATTGTAGTACTGAAATACCTAAGTGTGATTAGCTAGGTGGGAATTCTATAGTACATTAATAACCAAATGATTCAGGCTATAAATAGAGTAAAATAACAATAATGAAAGTTATGATATAGGTTAGAAATAAATTTATAAGCTAGAGTATGCTTAATTTAGTTGATACGGCTGTATTGGCCTCTATATTAATTCAATAGATAGCGACGATGCGTAAGTGTAGCAATTGGTTCTGGTTTGAACGAAGTAATAATGGAGTATGGAACAAGCCACACTTTGTCTGATGTCTTCGGGTATTCGAATGAACTCTGTGATTGATACGTTGTGGACAAGTGTCTTTCTATGGACTTCAGTATTAGGTCTGCTGGCCTTGGAGGCGGATGGGAAGAGCCGAGAGGACCAATAGGAATCCGTTTCCTCCGCGAGGGTGTTGCATTATGGTGATCAATACAGTTCGTTCTCTCGAGATTTCTTGTCACATTTGCACATCGACCCTACGATGGTGCCATACGAAGCACTTTGCGCCACGGGCATGAAGTGTTTGTGTGTCTTCGATAGGACCATCGCCGCCGCCTTCTTGTTTTGCTCCAGTAGTCAAAGCATTTTGTGGAACTCCCTGAAATATTCATTGCCTGCCTTCACGTATGAGAAACATGTGCCTCCAGTGCGTGTACCGTTCCAAGAATGTCCTCTGCTGCACAGATCCTCCGTTTGACGACCATTGGAATCCTGATTTGGCTGTTAGCAGCTGAGGTTCCTGAACGGGCTCCTCGCTGTATGTTGAGGCAGACGTACCGCAGCCGAAGACGGTGGCCGAATCTCCTGAGGACTTGTTAGCAGCTGCCAGCTGTGCTGCCAGCTGTGCTGCTGCTGGGGTATGCGAGCCCGCGCGCGCAGCTTTCATAGGGGTAGCGCAAAGCAAAACGTGCACTGCTGGACGCCCGGCCTAACGGGGCCCGCCCGCGCTGTTTTAAACTCAAGACCGAACTGCTCCCGTACTACTTAAGTATGGGCCCTAATAAGTGCCGGGATGGAATTGGGGCCCTCTGAGCGCCATAGACCGACTCTTGGCGTTGAGCTTAGCCGCACAAGTAGACTAGCCCAAATAGTCTGCTAGACACGAGCTGTGCAATATATACCAAACCCGTACTTCCAGATGGCGGTGGGGTGAACCACGGTTCGACTACTTGAGCGGGCGCGGTGCAGCTTTTTGTATTGCTTGCGCAGAAGGAATGCTTAGCCTGAAGGAAGATCAGAATTTCCATGGCTGCTTTTTAGTGGTCGAGGGGTCTTTTTGTGATTTGAACAGCAGGCTGGCCCACCTGGCAAGTCTGGACGAACATACTGCACTACTCCAGATCGTCCGGTCGTGCGAAATATTCCAAGATCTGGCCAGTCTCGACTCAAGATTGATGGAAGTCTAGATTCCCTAAGGTCAGTTTCAGCTTCAAAGTTTACAATTTTACTTCAGCCTCAAGGACTCTGTAGATTGCTTTCTTGCCGTGATCAACATCCGCGTCTGAAGCGATAGGGGCAGCTGTGAAAGGCTACAAAATGTTCAAAAGCCAAGGCTGGACGCCTTCGCAAACTCTGTGTGGACTCAGTAGCAGCTACAGAACGAATCCATAAGCACAACTACTAAAGACTCGAGGCTGTTCTTTTCAACTTCAGGCTCCTTTCCCTGCACTCTTTTGCAACCAGACATGAAGTTCCTCTCCATCCTCACCGCTGTAGCGGTCATGACCCCTTTGGTCTTTGCACACGGAGGTGTTGTATTGTACTCCTTCGACGGTACAATCTACGAGGGACACAACCCGTACGTTCTCCCCATCCTCTATTCCCACCTGTAGTTGACGTCCACTACACCATCAGCTAACCTTCCCCACCACTCTCCCCAGCGGCCGCGCCAGCATCAAGCGCCGCAAGACCGTCAACGACAACAAGACGCTGATCCAGCGGCAGTGGAACTCGTGGGACCCCGTCAAGGCCGTCGGCTCCGCGGAGAGCATCTGCAACGACCCGGGCTCGCCGGCGGCGCTGTACGCGGAGATCGCGGCCGGCGGCACCGTCAGCGCCTGCTACAACGCCCCGTGGGCGCACAACAGCGGGCCGCTGACGGTGTACATGGCCGCGTGCCCCGGCGACGACTGCACCACGGCCGCGGACGTGGCCGGGCTGGAGTGGTTTGCGATCTACAAGGAGGGCGTCGTGAAGGGGAAGTGGGCGACGGACGCGTACATGGAGAGCAATAGCAACTGCATTACTCATGTGATTCCGGACACGCTGAAGGCGGGGAATTACTTGATCAGGCACGAGTCCATTGTAAGTTCTGTCGTTCCGAGATGGTGTGTGGCATGAGACCCCATTACCACCAATGACTGACTTGCTATGTCGCTTTGGACAGAATCTTGCCGTTGTCGAATTCTACGCCAACTGCGCCAATGTCAAAGTCACTGGTAACGGCACTGACTTCCCTGACGCCTCTTTCCTTGCCAAATTTTCAGACATCTACAAGTCGGGTGGTGAGTATTCTATCTCTTCTGCCTGGACTCACTTCCCCATATCCCCTCGACGAATACTTAGACCACTTCTACTCCAGCCGGGCAGACTTCAGCAAGCTAACGATAGACCACCAGACCCCTCTCTCAGAGCGATCTCGGGCAAAATGCCTTCTTCGTACAACGTCCCCGGCCCTGCCGTCTGGCCAAGTGGCGAGGCCACTGGTGGCCAGATTTTCGCGGTCACCGGCGTCAAGAACCCGTGCTCTGGCCAGGCGCAGGGGAATGGTGGGAAATGTGCCAATGGCGGTTCCGACACCAGCAACCCCACTCCTCCAAACCCTCAAAACTGAGGTATGCAACATTTCGGAGATGGGGTAGCGTAGGGGCAAGGGGGATGTGAGAAAAGGCAGCGCAGGTTTGAATGTTGACCTCGCAGGAGGTGTACGAGACGACGGACTGTATTTGCAGCACGGGCGATTTTACTTTCATGAAGATGCCTTTCGTTCCTGCAAGGTTAGGCTCTGTATATTTCCCAAGCCATATTTATAGATAAACTTGATCTACGTTGACCTCTGCCCGTAGCAGGTCACACAAATCTATTCTTTGAGCCCAGCCCCACTTTATACATTTCAGTCATGACCACAACAGCGTCGAACACACAAGTCTTCACATTGACTTGCCCTGGATCTAAATATCCGTTAGAAGATGTACTCCGGCTCAGCAGTGGAAGCGGAAGCCTGACTGATCGAAGGTTCGTCCATACTTCTTGGACTCCAGATTATCGCTGCTCTGTCCGCCAGCATCGACACAGCTCGATGGTCGGCAGCACTGTTTCTTGAAACACTTTGATCAAGCCTGGGGCAAACAACGTGAGGATCCACATAATCGTCGACGAAAAGGTCAACGTCACAAGAATCATCCCACTGGGAGTGGGCGCACGCTGTACCACCTGCTCACGCGTTCAGCTCGGCCTGCAGCCAGTCGAGGAACTCTACAGACCCGCTGTCGATCCTGGAGAGGATAACATGGTCTTCGCGCGGTCACTCGAGGGAACAGGCCAGCATGGTCTGGCCCCTTGAATATGGGATGGATGGCTACGTACACCGCTAGCTCGTCTTTCAAGTTTTTTTCTGCGGCTATGGCCTTGCTGGCTGGGCTGGCTTTCATGGGCTTTTCCGTGAGCTTTGTATAGAGGTTGCGAAGACGGCAGATGCTGAAATGCTGGTTTGGGATGCCAAGAAGGTAGAAAGGCCTCTACACTGCATTACTAGCATAATGACCAAGCTCAAAGGGCTCACAGTCGATTCTTGGAAGAGACGAGACAGCACAATGAAAGGATACCTTCTTAGGCAGGTACAGGCTGGCACAGTGGAAATCACTGTGCACCTAGGTAATAAGTCTTGCGATAGTGGACCAGACGAGTTAACATAATGGAAGAGTGCCTACCTAGGCAGGTGGGGCAAAAGCACCCGCTTTCTGGTACAATTTCTAGAGAATCCAGGTATTCGCCTTCATAGAAGCACATTTTGTTCATATTGAATATGCGGGTCAACCATAAACTTGAGCACACCTACAAGACACAAGCAAATGCTGCAATCATACCATGGTACCTTCTTTATTTTTCATAGTAAAAATTCCAAGCAGCAAACGGTAAGTACCTGCACCTATCTGCTAAGCTAAGACCTATCCATTGGTGCTATACACAAGTATTCCTAGTCAAGTTTAATGGTAGAGCTTCAAAGTTTGCAAGCCAGAAACCGACGCCTCGAGATATGAAAGCCCAGAAATCACCATCAATTGCCCTAGATGCACACCTATCTAATTCTTTCCCTTTCTACATCCCTTGAACTATACATCACTTAGACGCGTGTTGACCTTAGCAGAAATGCGCAAGGGTGCCAATAGCTGTCAGGCAGGGTGGGAATGTGCTTCGCAAAGCTCGGCTGACATAATACACACACAAAACCACCACCACGGCAGTTCAGACGAAAGAATCCCGCAGAAAAGTCCAAAGTTACTCAGAGATTTTACCTGCCAACATCACTCAAAAAAACAACTCACATTTCGGGACTTTTTTTTCCCCCTTCCTTTTTAGCAGAGATCTGACAGACATCACACACCGAAATTCGAAAGCTGAGGTGCAATGTCGTTTGCGACCTTGGCGGCTAAGAATACCTCGACGACACAGGCTTCGACGCCATCAGCATGCTCTAACATATCTCCAGCACATTCAGCTCCAGTATGCCCCGCAAAATCCATGCTTGACCACACTTCTATTTTGACGGCGAATACAGAGCAATTGGTCGAGCTGGAGTTGGCTGGCATTTCCGAAATCCTTTCACCCGAAGGCCTAGAAGAAGGCAATCCGAGCCTTCCAACAAGATGCTTTGCTCCCCTCTGGTCTATGCGCACAGTAGGTCCCACACCCCATCGTTTAATGTCTTTCCATCGCATGATCCATTGCATGGACAGGGCGGCTGTTGTCCAAGGGAAAACTTGACCTGAAGCTGACTATTCCTCTTCAAGCAGCTGGTGATCAAGTCAATGCAGAAGACGAGCACAGGTGGTCCCACACCCAACAAGGTACGCCTACACATTTGCATTGTGCATTAGCGAGAAAGAGCTGCAAATTCAAATCACCCTCCCAGATAGGTCAGCAAGCTCAGGGAGGACCAAAAGACTGATTTTGAAGATATACAGACAGTCCAAATACCCCAGAGGTTTTTTTTTACCCAGAGGGTGCTGCTCCCCCGTTGTGGCCATAGCCAATCGGGTAAGTCAATATGTTTGCGCAAATCAACGAGAAAACACCTGCAAGTACTGCAAAGCCTAGCCTTGCCACCTACATTCATAGACGAACAAGAACTGACTTTGACACTACATGCAGGCGATCTTGGCCCCGAACTGGCTGCTCCAGAGCTGCCCATCCACAGCGGCTCTTCAATCCCCAGCACTCCCAATCCCACACGTGTCTTTGTGATCATTGGCATCTCGGCTATGTGCTGGGCTACTATGCACTGAGCTACACAACTTTTGGAGTGCGCCCATCCCGTCTCCTCACAATGGCGTCCGCCCCCCTTTTTCTCACCTTTTTTTTTTCCCCTTGGGAGGATTGCTGGGGTAAAATAGCTCTCGCAGCAACTTGTGCGGCCTGCCAGAAGAGGCCATTGCTAGGAACAACTACTTCTCACCACTTGGCTCCCCTCAAGCCGCCATGCTCAGGTGCCTCACAGCCTCTGGTT
>PYFS01003179.1:0-43465 GCA_003671545.1 Ophiognomonia clavigignenti-juglandacearum | reverse complement strand
AACCGACGTTTTGATTCATGCCGCGTCTCCACCCACCACGCGTTTTTTCTCTACCTTACAACAAACAACGATAAAATATCCCCACGAAGCTATCGCGCGCCCAAAAAGCATTATTCGCCTTATTCGAGGACGGCGATTACAATGGAGTATAACGCAGGTGTAACACAGCGTATTCTTTTCGCCAAATACTCGGTTCTAGCCGGCTCGATCAACGGCATCGTCAAACATTACGATACTCAAATCAGCGCCCAATTTATCCCGGGCCGTAAACGCCCAAAAAAAGATCAACAATAAAGAACTAGCATATATCCTCGATATTATTAATCGATAATCTTTCGTTTCACCCACGGACTTAATCCGAAAAGCCCGGCTTTCGTATAACAAGCGTATTATAAAACGGCGGCTTTAATTCGAGGGCATTTTCCACTAGCTTGCTTTACGACGGCCATTTCTCACCGAAATCTACGCCCAGAAACGCCTAACCTACGCCAAATTATATATCAAAAAACCACTTTCCTTTTAACGCCGTATTATTTTTTCGGACGAATATTCAATTCAACGTAGGCAAAATGAAAGATAACAATAGGTTTAGTATTGTAAAATACATTTTTATTCCTTTTACGCCCCGAGCTATCCAATTTTAACCAATTTTTTATAAAACGAATAATTTTTCCTTAAAAATATTCAACCTAAAATAAAGCCTTTACGATATAAATAAATATTTTAAAGCGCGTTTTCTTATATAATAAAGACCGGATTCATCCCTTTGATAAATAATCCGGAAATAAAACAAAGCGGTATTATTTCTAAATAAATTTTCGACCTTTACGAAAAATATTTACCTATTATTTATAAACCCGGGTCCGTCTTTTTTCAAAATAACGCTAGCATATATTATAGCAAAATTATATTAAAATTTCTAGAGAAATTCTACGAAGAAAACGGGGTATCGATATTACTATATCCGCTATATTTATCCGATCTAAATATAATTGAAAATATATAGAAACTATTTAAATATAAGATCGACGAGCTTTTCCTTTACTTTAAGACGATGCTTAAGAATAAAGTTATAACATAGGAATTGGTGCAAGCGGCTATAGATGTATAGGAAAACCATCTGCCCGAGGATATTTAGGAAAGGTTGGCGATGAGCATAGAGAGACGTTTATAGATAGTGATCGATGCGAAGGGCTGGTATATTAAATACTAAATAGTTATATTCAATTCTATATATTAATGAATTAGAATATCAACTTTATATATAAATTGAGTGTGTATTGAATATTTGGTGGCTATTGTAAAACATGTGGTTATGGTAGCGGAATTACGGAAAATCAAAACGTCGGTTTTTTTGTCACGTCACTATAGGTAGTATCAGAGCTCATTTCGTTCCTTGCACTTGCACCTTGACACTTGCACCTTGACACTTGCGACAACATTTGCGTATAGAATTTAGCGAAAATCTGACTGTGTATGTACGATATGTGCGTCCCCGGAATATTAGATGAACTGTGTGATACTGGGTAGCACCGCAGTGTACGCTGTGCCACTTGGTGGCTCCATGCCATAAATGTAGTCGCCCCACTGACGAGATGACATGTTAGTATGCTCCGAATATATGGAAGATTTGGACGGGGGGAGGATTAGGGAAAACTCACCCATGGACCACCACCCCACCAGAGCCATCCCGACCACACATCACTGTTGTCCTCCATGTACTGGAGCATTCCAGTAACAGCCTGGATACAGTTTGCATTCGCTCCGCCCGCCACCTCGCCGATGATGCCGCGCTTTCCGTTTTCCTTGAGCCACTGGGTCGCAGCGGTCACGCGGTCTTGGCCGATCGTCGAGCTGACGCAGGTCGCACTGGTGCCGGAGCCGTCGCTGTCGAGGTACTGGTGCATCTCGTAGATGATGAGAGATCCATCAGGTTTGGCGGAGTCTGTCAGCTGATTGAGGGAGACCGAGTTACCACTCGAGATCTGAAAGTTGAGTTAGCTTCTTTGTGCATCGGACATGCCCGGATCAACGAGGAGCACAAACCCAGGTCCAGGCCCCGGTGTACGAGTTTCCCTCGACGAAGATGTACTGCGACGTGGCGCCGGCGGCACGGATACCGTTGATAGCTGCCTGGTTGAGCTGGGCCACGAGGCTGTTGTCCATGTCGTGGTACTCGTTGTTGGTGTCGAAGATGACACGGCTGTTAGTGGCGAAGCGAGAGGCGACGGTGTTCCACCAGGCCTGGAAGCCTGCAGTGTCTGAAATCACGTTTCCGTAGTATCGACCGAAGTTATGTGGGTCTACGACGGCATAAGCCCCTCTAGATCAGCTCTATCAGTATGCACTCATGGCTGCCCCAACACCTAGGTGGTGTGGGTGGTGAAGCAGCACTGACTTGTTCGTGATGTAGCTGACGATCTTGAATCCTGTTAGCCGCTGATTGTTCAAGATTTGAAGGAAAGACTCACGTCAGTCAGTCCAGAGAAATATTCCTCGTTGATGCTGCCAGTGAGCTGCGAGGGAATAGCTCGTTCCCTAATCGAAAAGCTGTCAGCGTCCCCGGACTCCGAAGTCTACAGTACCGCCACATCTCTGGAGTGCATACATCGTGATTGGGATCCTAAACGTGTTCATCCCCTTGCTCATCAACGTCTGTGGCGGTAAAGGTCAGCGAATGGGACTACCACCAGCATCTGACACATTTGTGCCCTTACATCGATCGTCGACTTTGCGGGCCACGTGTAGTCCTTGTTCAATTGCCCAGGAATGGCTGTGTTTCCGAACTCTGCGCCAGACTCGTTCACCCCCGTGAACTCGAACTTGCTCTTCCGCTTCTGCTCGGTGGTGTTTGTGGTCGCATCCAGAGCTGGCGCCGCGAGCACCGAGGTGGCGGCGGCGGCGCCGAGTAGGAGTTGGAGGAAACGCATGCTTGTGGGTCTTGGAGTAGGTTGTAGCAATATCTCCCAGGTCACTGAGGATGTCTTCTAAAAAGTTGTGGGCGTGCCCGGTATTTAACGAATCTCTGTGATCACTAACTTGGTTAGCGAGTCGCTCGCTGGTGCTATGAAGGTCGGAAGCCATGGCTCCGAATTGCAACCATTCTGACGGGAGCTTTTAATTCTCGAACGATGCAGAGAGATGCGTCTATGTGGATCGACTAGCTTCGGTTCCTCTTCGGCTGATATTCTTTCATTTAGCAGGAGCTAGACCTCAGGAACTTTAAAAGTGTACCCGTATGCGAAGTCATCTCTCGGTGCCATGAGCGGTTCACTCAGCCGGGCGCCGAGAATAGATGAGCAAACAGAATTACGATTGATTAAAGGGGTATTCTATGCTCATGATAGCGTGAGAAGAAACAGTGGGCTGTCAGGAGTCGGGTAGTTGATCGAATGATCAAATCATCTGGCTCTTGGCTAAAGTCACAGGTCATTTCCCGGCTCGCGGGTTTGGCTGCCACTTCAACCGGAGCGGCTTGCTCCGCGCGCATGTATGAACAACGGGAGCTAAAACGTATCGAAATATTAGATGGCATGCTGATCCGTGCCGTATCGAACTCTCCAATACCTACTAAGTACCAACATCATCATCAGTTGCGGGCTTCTGGAAACAAAGGCAAACGACGACCTCTTACACTAGACTGCTACCGTGGTATTCGGTCGAACGTTGATCAGAAGGTCACCGGCCCATGCGAAAGTTTTCGAATCCCCAGTTTTCTCAAAACCAATCGGGTTGTTTTGAACTCTTACGGTGGCCTGCAAGGCAGAATGGGAAATTTTTGATTTTTGCATTTTTTTCAGCCCTAACTCACTACGCCTGCCCCTCCCCCACCCATACGACAAAGGCATTTCGCACCCCTTTGCCGCCACGTATATACAATTTCGCAATTCAGCTTTATACTTACCTAAACCTTCCTCCAAAATCCAGCATTTCGGATCCGAAAAAAATCGTTTTTTCGACCTAAGTAATAACTAATAAATTTAATCCAACAGCATTTAATCTAACTTAATCCAGCGTATTCAACCTAACGTATTTAACCTTATATATTTAACCTAATAGTATTTAATTTAACGACATTTAATCCAATAGTAATTAATATTTAATTTATTAATTGCTATTAAATTGAATTCGTTAATCGTTAGATTGAATATAAATTGGATTAAATATATTAGGTTAAATTGAATTGAATACGCTACATTAAATACATTAAGTTAAATATATTAAGTTAAATTAAACTAAATGCTATTAAATTAAACGTTGTTAGATCAAATGCCGTTAGATTAACCTTTTTCGGATCCGAAATAACTAATTTGGGAGAAATGTTTAAGTAAATATAAAGCTAAAATGCAAAATTATATATACGAGGCGGCTAAGGGATGCAAGATTGCTAGTCACGGCGTACCTGTAATAACCGTTTTTGCTTGAAAAAAATACAAAAATCAAAAATTCCCCATTCTGCCCTGCAGGCCACCGTAAACTCTGGAATGGATGATCTGAACTGATTGGATCATTCCTCAGCCTGCCGTCGTTCGCTCACTGCAGCGTGCGCTTACGCTCCGGGAGCCCGAGACTGGCACAGTTTGCCACTAAGCCGGCAAGTTTTTGTGCACCGGCGCCGTGAATGTCCAGCTTTTCATAGCGAGGAGTCATCGGCACGGCTTGTTTCTAACTCCGTCCCCACCGCCGATACCATGCAGGCTTTGCTGCTTATAGCATTCTGAAGGACCCGCCTCCAGGCATTGTTCTCCCCTTTTCCCACCAACTGTGACATTCTCCTGTTGCATCTCGAAAAAAAGATGCAACTGGTGGGCAGTCGGACATAGCAAATAGAATATTCGACGGTACACGCTGCTCCCTTGTCTTGCATCGTCTATTGTATTGTCTGCCGGACGAGACCCACATCGTGATGCAGTGGCCGAAGCGGGAAGGTCGCTGAGCGATCGGCCGTTGCACAGCGATATAAAAGCACAGTCGGCTGCAGACTTCTGCTTTCGCTCCATCAGGCAGGCGACCTTTCAACTTTGTCTTGGCTTTTCTTGGCTTCACAAGTTTGCATGCCCACAAACTGACAATATAGGAAAGAGACACCAGGCCGGGCATGTTGACATCTGGATCCTGAAGTCGAATGACCTAGCACCACCAAGCTGGATGTATAAAATGTATGCGTCTCGGATTCATGGCCACATTATGAGTTTCCGTTCCAGACTTGGCCACTCTTTCATACTATCAGGTATTGTGAAACACTTGGTCTCAACTACGGAACCATGAAGCTCTCTCAACTCCTTTGCGCTCTGACAGCTGCCACCGCCACGGCATCACGCAGCTTGCGGCGATCAGAAGAGGCAACTGCCCTGATCAGCCTAAGCGACAACGAGCAGCGTTGGGTCACTGACGATGAGAAGCGTGAGCTTCGCCTCGCAGGCACCAAGTTCATCGACAAGACCTTCACCCAGTCTTTGGGCACCGCCAACCTCAAAGGCGCTGCCAAAGTCTACACCTACCCTACCACCACGTCCCATGCGGCAGCCATCACGCCCCTCTTCGACTCTCTCTCCACCTCCACCATAGAGGACCACTTGACCACCTTCTCCTCATTCCAGAACCGCTTCTACAAAGGCGGCTACGGCGCCGAGAGCTCAGCGTGGCTCCTGGCCCAGGTCAACGACACCCTCGTCTCCTCGGGCATCACCTCTCTCGGAGCCGCAGTCGCGCCGTTCGAGCATCCCGACTGGGACCAGGACTCGATCATTGCCACCATCCCGGGAAAATCCGCCTCGACTGTCGTGATCGGCGCGCACCAGGACAGCGTCAACTGGCAGTCGCTGAACCAGAGGACCTCCCGGGCGCCGGGTGCGGACGACAACGGCTCCGGGTCGATGACCATCCTTGAGTCGCTGCGTGTGTACGTGACTTCCGAGGCGGTGCTGGCTGGTGAGGCTGAGAACACTGTGGAGTTCCACTGGTATGCAGGGGAAGAGGCTGGTCTGCTTGGGTCCCAGGCTGTGTTCGAGGCCTATGCTGATGAGGGCCGCGACGTTCTCGCTATGCTTGAGCAGGACATGACTGGCTACACTGCAGGCATGACTGCTGCTGGGGAGGAGATTTCGCTCGGGGTGGTGACGGATTTTGTGGACGAGGCCCTCACCGACTTCATCAAGATGATTGTGGACGAATATGTCGACATTCCGTACTCCGAGACTGAATGTGGCTATGCCTGGTAAGTCTTTCTCTCCTCCTTGATCTTGCCTTGGGCCTCTCCCTATTTCGGACTTATCAGCTGACCTGATCATAGCTCCGATTTTGCGTCTGCCACTGAAGCTGGATACCAGAGCGCGTTCGTCATCGAGGCGCCTTTCGAATTGACCTCGCAGCTCATCCACACCAACAAAGATACCCTTGAGACGGTGGACTATGACCACATGATCCAGCACGCCAAGATGACCATCGGATTTCTATATGAACTAGCCTTCACTAAGTTTTGAGTTCGGGCACGCTGGGAAAAGGCGGCATAGACTTTCGACTCAGGCAGTTGCTAGCACGAGATTTACATGGCATTAATCTGCTTCCTTTCGTGGTAAGGTGAAGTAGCCAGATTTTGGCTTATTTGGTGCAACTTGTCGTCGCACTTCTCAGAAGTCACGGGTCCTGGACCGTTACCAGCGTGCAGTGATGCGAGAAGTCGTTGGAGGCCATGCTACTAGTTAGAGACCAACAATGTTTCAATCACTATTCCTAGTGTGCGTGACCCGAGTGTTTTCCCGGATGGCAGGCTGTGACCGAGGCCTAGGAAAAGGCCACAGTTGGTGGCCAGGTCTTGCTGGCCTTCCAAGAAGAGGCACAGCAAACGTGCTGGAAAGGGTCACACTTGCTGGGTCGTGGACACCCGGAGTCCGGTGTGGAATATTCTCAGCCGTTGACACCAGAAACTGCAGATCCAACACCATATGGCTGGTCTTGAAATGAGGGTCTGAGAAAATTCCCACTAAGAACAAACGTTGAATTGTGTAATTGTCTTATGCTTGGCCGAAGAAGTTGCGCGGGTGGGCACTCTGGCCTGACCAACGCGCCCCAACATGCAGCGGGGCAGTCACCAACAGCCGGCTCTGGAACGGTGTATGAACTGTTGTTCGCCGTCAGCAATGTCGCAGACTCAGGCTCGTGCTATGGTAAGGCACATAATTGCCCGACACAATTAAAACCTGTATCGGACCCAATGGATCATGGGGATGGACCGCACTGCTTTCCAAAGTTTGTGGCGATTACTCCCAAACATACGAGGATATGACCTGGGCAAAGCGGTGCTGCGATGAAGTGCCCTCAGGATGTCTGACCTGAGATGATGCCAATATTGAAAGCTTTTCAGGCTGTTGTAATCGCCTTGGCGGGGGCCCTGACTCTTTGTGCATCATGGAAAAGGCCGCGTACGGCTACGCGACGGACGGATCTCTATTTTGTGGAAAGACCGTGGGCATAGCCGACTTCATCTGGGTCCTTGAGTTCTTGAGATCTTGATAAAGAAACATGTTAGATATCCTCAAGCTCTATGTGCACTTCGTTTAGCCCGAGTGTCTTCCGCATCCATCCATTGTGTTCATATCTGCCAGCGCCTCCCAAGGCTTCTCAGGTCACTGCACAAGCGTAACGCCTTCCAACACTTCGACACAACACATGCTATTCGAATGCTTTCAGAGCTTCTTCGTCATCGTGTACTTTGCCATTGTATGGCCCAGTATGGAGCTCAAAGGCATCTTGACCTGGACTTCCTCCTACAATAGTAGCACGACGACTTGTGGGGCTTTTCCGAATGCTGCCTCCAATCGTCACAAGCCCGGCTGCGAGGGAAACTCCGTTGGTGGTTGACCTGAATTTAGAAGGAAACCAATGCTTAACAAGCGGCTTCAGACTTGAAGCACATGCGCTAATACTGGTAGCATGTTAGCACCCCGGGAGGTTTGGAATCTTGTTTGGGTGCTATCCGGGCTTACATTGCCATGTTGATTTCTACAAACGTTGAGAGTCCTTTAGCTCCTGCCGTATACGTCGGATCAGGACTCGGTGGCCCATGGTGAAGACACCAGAAAATGCAAGCGGTAAACGCTGACTGCTGTTACTCTGTAAGTTGCATAAATACTCGTCAGCGCATTGTGCCCAGGTCACCTTCTGTATACTAGTTGATGAGTTTTTTCTGCACTCACATAAAGCCCAACGACAAAACAGATACAACGCCTAGCTTCTTGCTCCTTGACATACGGAGCCCGTACATCATCCATGAAGGGATGACGATGACTGGTATGTCCGTTAGAATAGTCAGGGCAGCTGTGGCCGAGTAGTACATCCCACGGTTGATGCATGTGCTCTGACTATCTGGATCCATGGACCATGAATTAGATATCGGTACACACTGAAATGTGGCGACGAAGAATATTGCCAGCATCATGATCGTGTTGATGGCCAAGGTAACTTTGATGACTCGTCTCATTGTGTCCCTCGCACCGCCCTCTAAGCGCAGGTAGAGGAGCAGCATGGCATTCTTGACAAGTGCCAAGATGGGATTGTATAGCACGGTCATGGCGTACTGGTATTTCGCAGAGGCCACAGCATCGTATTGCTCCCACGGTATGTCCGCCCAGTGGTAGCCAAGAAAGCCGGCATACGTCCCTATACGGCAGTCAGAACGGCCCAAGATGAAGTTCATTGATCGCAGGATGACAGAAAACCGCGACGGATGCATACCCATCACATCGACGTATGTAAGCGCGATCGACAAAAACTGGGCGAAAGTTAGTGAAATGTTCCACAGATCAGTAGTAGCAAATGACACCACCTCGAGGGGTTTGGAACCAAGCAATATTACGACGTACCATAGCCACGACAATCAAAGCATCTTCGAAGCTCACCGTCTTAATGATGAGAAGTCGGCTATACAGACGGAGAACGACAAATATCATGGCAATACATGGCAATAAAATAGTAATAGCAACCAATGTCGGCTGGAGCCCACTGCTGGAATGTGCCATACTGCAATTCGAACAAGCCGCGAGTGGCGTACCCGAGAAAGCCTCGAATGAGGACCTTCACAAGTTTCCGAATATTAATGGAAACGACCAGATATTAAGTAAATCCCCATTGTGTGTTCTTTCCGGGGTATTAGTGTGATCAATTCGTGTTCTGCTGTTTCCCTCCTTACCGGTCTGCCAACCAACATATGAATTGTCTCAAACCTGACGTCTAGCAGGCGCCTAGACTCACTTACAACAAATTGAGTAAAAATTTCCGAAGGCCTGTCACTGAGCAAGGTACGTGCTGCATCTGTCTCTACTGTGTGTACCTAAGTACGTACTTTGGTGACCACTGTGCATCTGCGTAGACGAGGAATTTACATGTTGAATTTCAAGGTTGTAGGAGCCGACTTAAGCAGCGAATCAAGGATTGCGATTCACCATCGATTATTGGTAGCGGTAATAGTACTGGAATACCGTTGGACCTGGGGTAGTGAGATTAAGGGTGCGATGAACCTCGATTTGGAAGGTCAGCTACGGTGGGTGGGTGTTAGAGCCGAGGGACTTCTGTGGGGTTCTGTTGACGGCAAGCGAGAATCGATTCTCGCCTCGGCTTCGATACTGTAAGCATAGGTACATGGTGCAATTCAATCCAGAGCGCTTGACCATATCCGTCACATAATAGGCCCTCCATTGTGGGTACAAGACTGTCGGCTTCGGACTTGTATACAAATAGTCAAAGGAGTGTTGGGATATGTCAGCACGCGCGCGAGTTGTTCAACTGCACAGCTTTGACATACATACCCGATTTTAACTATTTGAATCTGCTTTTAGCACGCAGATGACCTATAGTTCGCTTGCTGCTCCCTACTCTCGTCCTCAGCCGTCGTGAAGCACGGTGAATATTCCGCAAGAGAACTACTATGTTGCTTGCCAAGATTCCCTCACCGGACTAGGCTGGCAGGCTGCTCGGCTACAGCATCGGGGACATTGGCGCTGAAGACTCTCCATAATTGATTACGAAGGGGCGCTGCAGGTCCTAGGGTTGGATCCCACAGGTAATCCGGGCCGGGCGGAAATGCAAGCCTAGAGGCTCCACTGAGATAGTGGAGAACGTACCAGTCTGTCGGTACACCATTGACTCCAGGAAGCCAATCATACGGTTGACAGTGATCTGTTGGAACCTGCACCCGAGTCTTCAGGGATAGGAAGCAGTCAGCGAAATGCCGCGGTTACAAGCGTTGAAAACGCGTGGTCTAAGTTAGTCATGCCAGACCGTTGGGCGACGACGCAGGCTGCGGGACTCAGGACGACTTGGACTTGCTCGCTGGGAGTCTCTTCTCGAAGTGATGCTCACAAATAGAGCGTATATACCCCTGGGAACTGCGACACAGAGGTCTACTGGGGAAGAAGCCTTACGTACTAAGCAGTCCCAAGTGGTAGTCATAAGGATCGATGGACACAAAGTGACTGATCAAGCGTTCAAGCTGAGTCCATGCTGGCTATCTTTTCCGGACCGGCCTAGAGCCCGACTTCGATCCGAATTTTAGTATCCACAACGAGGGCCCCTGCTAGAGCAGTGACCGACTACCGACTTGGGGGTGAAAAGGAGAAACAATGTACAAGGATAGATCCTTCCGGACTGGCCAGTGAGGCCAGCGCCCGTTTCTCTCAATGTTGAGCGGAGCTCAATTCTACTAGAAATACATTTACATAGCTTGTAAGTGTGTTGTGATCACCTTCCAGAATCAGACTCTCAAGAGCCTTGTCCGAGTGACAACCCTTCGTTTGAAACAATGAAGCCCCCCGCAAGCGTCATGGCAGCCTCGCTGCTACGTGTAGTAGCATCACGCGACGACGGACTGTCTCTTTCCTCTGCCGGCGCAGCCATCCACGACATCAGTTTATTACCTGAAGAAACCTTTCAGCTGACAGACGATGCTCTAGCCCAGTCCGTCTCTGAGATTTCGCGCCAACTCGGCAACAGCAGTGTTCCTAGCGTCTTTCATTTTGCGTCGAACGCGTCCTCCAGCTCGGAAAGGTCTACCTCGCGATGCAAGACTTACGCTGACGATTCTCTATGGCCAAATGGATTGGTTTGGACAGTCTTCGATGACATAATTGGAGGTGCGCTTCTTGAGGTGCCACCAATCGCATCTCCATGCTACACAAACTGGGGTGACTATGATGAAGCAGCCTGCCAGATCATCACAGACAGCTTCACGGATTCTAATCTTCATGCTGAGCACCCGTCTTCCTCCATGTCCCTATACTACCAGGTGGGTTGCTGCAGAGCCTGGTTCCGAATCAAGCTTGTGCTAACATGGAACGTCGTAGGGCGCTACATGCATGCCTCTCGAAGGCGCACTCGCCAACTGCACCATCGGCGGCTACCCTTACTATGTCGTCAACGCGACCAATGTTGCCCAGATCCAGCTGGCTGTCAACATTGCCCGGAATCTCAACCTGAGGCTCGTCATCAAGAACACCGGGCACGACTTTTCCGGCAAGTCTTCGGGTGCGGGAGCTCTCAGCATCTGGACCCATCATCTCAACAGCATCGTGTACTTGCCCGAGTATGATGGGCAAACGTACAAGGGAAAAGCACTGAAGATCGGCTCTGGAGTTCAAGCCACACAACTATATGCCGCTGCTAAGGCTAACGGGGTGACTGTGGTCGGGGGTGAGGGCGAGACTGTGGGCGTGGCTGGTGGCTACATCCAAGGAGGCGGGCACTCTCCATTGGCAGGTCTGTATGGACTTGCCGCCGACTCTGCTCTGGAATTCGATGTGGTCACGGCAGACGGACGGTAAGTGTTCACCTTTTCCAGTGAATTATTTTGCCAGGTCCACCCTTTCTGATCACGTCCTATCAGCTTCGTCACCGCTTCCGAGACCTCGAACGCAGATTTGTTCTGGGCCCTACGCGGTGGAGGCGGAAGCACTTTTGGAGTCGTCACTGCTGTCACCATCAAGGCATGGCCCCAGCTTGGTGCGACATCGACGTCCTTTACTTTCACCACCTCCGACACCCTGAGCGTGGACACTTTCTGGGCAGCCATGCATTCTTACTGGAAGCATTTCCCGACATTTGCAGACGCAGGGACATACGGCTATTTCTGAATCTGGCCCCTGGGCGATATCTACTATTTTGGGATGATGCCATTCTTCGCGCCGAATATGACCACCGAGGAGACCAAGGCCCTATTGAAGCCGTGGACTGACGATATGTCAAATCTTGGCATCGACCTTGACCTTAACTACACTTACTACGACAATTTTTACGACGTATGGAACCCCAGTTTTCCCATCGAATCAGTTGGTGGTGCCCAAGGACGTTTCGCCTCACGCCTCTTCCAGCGTGAGAACTGGGCCAACGAGACCATCATGAACACAACCCTCGCCGTTATCAGAAACACTACGGATAGTGGCTACTTCTTCACCGCGTTCAACATGAAGAATGAACTTCACCCGGACAATACCGCCAATTGTGCCAACCCGGCCTGACGAGGAAGTTTGATGCACGCCATCTCATCGTACACGTGGATTGGAGCATACCCTTCGACCGATGAGATGAAGGAGGCGTGGACAGCGTTCAATAACACTGCGATGAGTCCCCAGAGAGCCATAACACCTGGGTCAGGGTCATATCTTGGAGAGGTGAGTCTCATGATGCTGTGCTTGTCCTCGTGAAACAGACAACGATGTGGGACCTTTCAACTAACAGCCTGGCAGTCCGACGTCCAAGAGCCAGGTTTCCAGCACTCGTTTTGGGGGTCTAACTATGATCGACTCTTGTCTATCAAGAATAAATATGACCCATACGGGCTATTCTATGCCACGACTGGGGTCGGCTCCGAGTACTGGACGGTTGCGACGGCTAATGGTCTGCCGACACAGAATGGGAAGCTCTGCAGACTAGCTTAGAAAAGACATGGACGCATAAATGAGCACGCCCATGATGTGTCCTTCTCTTTCTCAAAACTGCCGCGGTCATGAACGGATTTAGCTCCCGCGAAATGAATCCACCACTCGTCATTCACCAGTTCAACTCGTGAATCACAGGGCATTCCCGGTTACATCCATCGGCTCATATTGGAATGTGGCCTCAGTATCGATTTCTGTGGTTCGAGCACCTGAAGCCAGAGTCCTTTTCCTGAAAATTTTGTATCAATTCGAGGTCACAAATCTGCATGACCAACATCATTGAAGAATACCTAGGTACTCTAGCTGGTAGCCTGGCACTGTAGAATTCCACTGGTCTCTAGTGCGCGCTTCTGCCCTCAGCTAAAAAAGACTTGCCTACGCCGTCCCGGTGCCATTGTGTCTAAGATTCGGCTCTGAGGTCAGAATGATCTATCATTGAGCAGAGCCGTCCACAATATTTCCTTCGGCTATTTAAACATTTTCATGGCTCGAATTTTTACTCTCTATGGTTTCCTTTCCCTCTACCTCTTGTTCCTCTCCCAAATTGGACTCATATTTTCACTGCCAAGCACAATCTTTCCTCTAATTTTCCTTCACACCAACACAGCACCAAACTTATAGTCAAGATGCATTTCTCAGGCACTCTCGCCATCGTGGCCAGCCTTTGTAGGCTCGCTGTGTGTCTTTCTTCACTATCACCAGGTGTCACTATATTCCACTGTATCATCGTCACTAACATACTCACAGTTCGCCTCGTCCCCTCAGGCCCTCGGCGTTGACAACCTGTGCATCGCCCGCGCCATCAGCGCTTGCAACAGCGAGTACCACAGCGTCTGCTCCCCCAACGGCGACAAGAAGGATTCCGAAGTCCTGGAGTGCCAGTGCCACGGCACGGAGTCCAAGGCGTTCCACACGTGCCACTTCAACTTCGTCAACCAGAACTGCGAGAGCGAAGAGAACCAGAAGGCGATGAAGGTGGCCCTGGACATCCGCTGCGGCGAGGAGATCTGCGAGACCCAGGTCACGGAGGAGTGCGGCCACTACCTCGACGAGAACTGCGATGGCGATGTCCCCGATGACGAGTTCGATGAGTGCCCCTGCAAGGAGCCGCACTACTACCCTTGCTCTGTCAAGGTTGTCAAGAAGAATTGCCCTGAGCATCTCGCGAAGTACGAGGCCGACTGGAAGAAGCAGTGTGCTAACGAGCATTTTATCTTCTAACTTGCCCGTCGAATGCGTATGAGCAACGGGTCCTGAATTGTGAAACCATGACTGTATTGTGGTTATGAGACGCCCGCGCGACATCGTCATGACCATAATCTGAACGACCAAGCTCAGCATAGACTCGAACCGGCTAGCCGCGAATAACTACCGGGCCCTTCAGGCGATACAGCAGCTCTTATTGGTCGAGTAAGGACGAGGTTTTTCGGCCCTTGGAGCGGCCGTCAGAGGTTCTCTCCTTTTCCGACCTTGGAATAGCTACCTCTCAATACATTCATCCATGAGCTGATTCTTATTTCATTCAGTCTTCTTATGCTCTAGTTTGCGGCAGCGCAGTTGGATTGATCTACCGAGTTCTCAATTCAACTTTGTGAGAGACTAGCCTCGTGTCCTCAAGTCCGTCGGGTTTCACAGATTGCCGTGTCCTTCTTGTTTATAATGAAACTAATCGTCTGCCGTAAAAGCCATCAGAACTAGCTTACTAGCTACTGGCTAGTCATTGAAGTACTCGAAAAAGGAGGCTTCAAAGAGTGAGGTAACCTCCGTAATAGACGTCCGTAAAAGAGCCGTCAGTTCACCTTCTGGTTCCATACTTATCATAATGAATAACACACAATTTTCCCACCCTGATTTTCCACCCTTCTTCCAAGTGACTAGGAAGCAGAAGACACAGGCGGTATGGCCCCAAACGCCATGATGATAGCATCCACCGTGTGATAGGCAACGTAAGGCAGACTCATGCTAAGTCTCCCGTACGCAATTGCGAACTTGTACATGTCCTCCGAAATACCTCCGCGGCTCCCCAAGATGCGACCCGCTTCGCCGAAAAGGGCATCCGATCGCGCATCAAACCGGCGGCCCCATCCAGGCTCTTTCGTGTCGTCAAGGAGCTGCTGATGCCAGAGACTGTGGATCTCACGAACTACCGGCGCAAGATCGTCGGCGACGCCCAGGGGCTGCTTCTTCGCCAGCTGCTCTGAACCATCCTCGACCATGTCATACCACAAGTTGAAGAACTTGTTTGGGGGAGAGTCTTGAAGCTTCTCGCGTGTGCCGGCTCTTTTCAGTCCACATGTAAGTGGCTCAGCCACGGCAGCATCTGTCACTTGGGACTTCGCCAGGCGGTAGATTTCCCACGTCCTGCGATTGCTCTGTCAGTCCATTTCGTCCCTGATTCATCTGCCACTTGTCAAGAGAAAATTGAAAAGAGAAAAAGGAAGAGTGCTTACCAGTCCCAAAACTGTGGGTATGCTCGTATGTATAGCTCTAAGGTCTCGAATATGCGACGGTGACGAGCCCGGCAAAAGCTGTACGGTGGGGAAGTGGAAGACACACGACCATCTTCACGGTTGTTGAAGCGTGCACGATAGTGTCCTCTGAATATCTCGCAGAGCATCGACGACAAAATGGTCGACGTGGTCTGAACGGCTTCGTTCATCGTGAGAGGCGGGTAAAGAAGTCGCAGCAGATTCCGAGTCTCGCCTGTGAAGATGTCGACGTGAAGATCCATCACGTCGTTCGCTAGGCCGCTCCCGAGCACGGATTCGATGCCCTCATCATCTAGCCATATAGCCCCGTCTCGGCTCTGATATCTGACCGTAAAATTCCAAGGTTAGTGATCTCTCCGCAAACAGGGCATGAGGGACACGTACGCTTGACCAATGGTGTCAATCGCTCGGCAAAGTATAATCACGTCTGGGTCAAGTCCATGATCAATGCTGGCCTTTTTCGGAGCCTTGAAAGGCCTGGCATTCTCGCACAGGTTCATGGTTCTCAAATACGCCAGAGCCGTTCGCCAGAAACAACGGTCAACAGAATCGTCTGCGTCGAGGGTGGGAACAGAGGCGATCGCCATAGCTTTGAAGGCAATCAGACGATCATGGAATTTGTTCTGACCCTTGGCCTGTCGTGTCACATGGTCGTGTTGTTAGCGAGACCAAGTACAAAATACAACTACAGCAGCGCATGACGAGATCTCGTCAGAAGGCCGTGCAAGGCGTGAACTGGAAACTGACCCAGTCAACACCAGTCAAGGCTGAATACACATAATCCTCCCTGTGTCCAAGAGGCTCGAAGGTAAATGACTGGCACATCATCAAGTAGAACGGAAAATGAACAATGATTGGAGGATCACAATCCAGTCCAGTGAGCAAGCTGCCCCATGAGTTGAAGTGTTCGTCTCCACCAACCTCCGATGCATGTAGATGCAAAGCGATATCAACTGGATCATCGGTGTTTTCGGCAACCAGGATGATCGCAGCACCGACTTTTACCGTGAATTGGTAAGTGAGCTCAAGGGCGTCGATGTCGTGTAAGCCGGTACTGAGGCCCCGTTCCTTGTCGAATATGTCATGCAACTCGGCTGCGAAGGGCGCCACAAGATCATCCACTTCGGAGGTCGGCTGATATTGAGAAATAGCGGCCTCAATCCACGAGGCTAGCTTGGTCGTGAGTGCGTAGGTCCCAATTTGTCGACCTTTCTCTGATGGACCATGGCTTTGTCGTGGTCGACACTGACGATCTTCAGACTCGGGCAGCTCGTGGGACACTTTGGTTGCACGATCGCCGTCCGGGCAAGGAGCCGTGGTTGCGGACTTGACGTAGGCCTGCAAATTGATGTTCAAGTTGCTGTCACGCAGAGAAGTCTGTCGAGATTGTTAGCGGGGCCCTCCCTCGTCATACGCACTTGTGATGAAGTTGGAGCAAAAGTTTTGAATCACTTGCCAGCGCTTCTCCCGTATACCTCATCTTCCGCGTGTTGATGTTCACGACGGTTCGTTCCATCATGGCGACGAATCACTCTTTACTTTTAGTTTCAAAATAAAAATGATTCACCATGAGTACACGTGAAAGTAAGCTTCCAAGGCTGTGACGGTGCTGTGTATCAAGGTGGAACCGCTCATGAATGCTCGAGGCTGCTTCACACCAGGCTGTCTGGTCTGCTGCACATAGGTGGCTGTCAAGAAGGAAACGATGACAGCTTTTGACTAAGTTATATATAAAAGCCACGGTGCATATAATGTGCAGCTGGAGGAAAGAGACTCCGGAAGTCGATCGCTATACGGAGGTCTATCGCCTTGAAGGGGAAACCACTGTTTTTCAATCCACACTGTGAATTAGATACAAATGCCTTCTGTTTGGGACCTTACATACCAATGCACACTTTCTATGCAAAGATTACAGACGGAACCGACCCATTAAACCACAGCCATTGATAGCAAATGCATCCAGGCATCGATGGGTCTTGCACCAAAAACAAGTTAAGACATTGCTCTGAGGATTGCCCCCTAGTGCTAGTTTCGTTGCTGTAGACTTGACTATAATCAGGGCCCTAAACTTCGGAGTGAATTTGGGTGTCTAAAATGTATTCAGGTGATGACTGAGATAACACTGCACGTCTGCAGAGAAGAGCCTTGAATCTACCCATATTGAACCTGTGCAATGGATCACTTGCACTGTGCAGGTCCAGAACTCTAGAGAAGTATGTACATAGTAGCTAGAGCGGACGGTTATCCGCACAAAATGAAGATATCGCAGTGCGAGGGCAGATCGGCATCCCTCACCCTTTTCACTGAGAACTGCACTTTGTGTCCACTGTATATCCTGAAGTCTGTCCAGTAAGGTCGATACACTGCGGGTCGCTGATAGGACTGAGCGTTCAAAGTCCAACCCCCCAGCCTCCTGCCTTCCTATTCAAGGCTTCCCCTCACGCATTGCTGACGTGTTCAAGACCCAATGTAGACATATTCTTCGACTTCTGGGTCTCCCGCGAAGAAACCATGAAGCTACCCCGCGATGCGCGACGGGGGCCGCCGCGTTAACTGTGCTGCGGGCTATGTTAACTGTGTAGGTCAGCGCACGGACCACCCCGCGCCCCGGCCGCCCGGCTCAATGCGGCTTTCGATATTTCACTTTTTTTTCAAAGGGGTACCCTTTTGAAAAAAAATCGCCGCAACGTTCATATTTCCTACATAGGTCACGCTAAATACCCCATACCCAAATTACTATATTAAATCAAATATTTAATATAAATAGCTTCTAATCTACTAAATATTGCTTTTAAGCTTTATACTTTAAAACCTTTTCTTTACAGATCCATTATTATCGGAATCTTCGTTTTTAATTGTTAAATTTATTTATTTATTGCGGTTTTTAAAATAACTTTATTATATAATTGCGAATAATAATATTTTAGATCGTAGCGAATCTATTGCTTTATAGCGGCGTCTTTATTACTAGACCGGCATTTCTTAATAGCGAAGCTATAATTTTAAGTGTAATTGTTAACAATCTCGGATTTTTTTTGGGAAAAATAAATATACATTATTGTTAAAAATATTTAAAGCGGCCTTTGAAATTTCTTATTTCTTTAGGAATATAAGGGTAGATTGCGAAATATCTAAATCCTTGGGTTTAATATTAAAAAGCGATTAGTAATAATTAATATTAGGTAAGCCGCTATTATTGCTGCTATAAATAATAAAGAGCGATATAATGCGCGAGTATATGTTTGGCGGCGACGAGGTTTAAAGGAAAGAAATAGAGAATTTATGTAATTGCGTAATTATAGTATGGAAGGGCGGGTTGTATTTGCGGCTTTGCTGTAAATAATGATAATTATTATTTTGGTGACGAAATGGGTGGTGGCTGCTGACTAATCTTGTAGCAATTCAATTACACAGTTAACGTAGCCCGCAGCACAGTTAACGCAGCGGCCCCCATGCGCGACGCAGCAGGCTGCCGTTGATAATAGACTCAACAGGAACTAGCCCATGTTGGTGCTGATATCCCAGCAGCACTCCTCGAATTTTATGCTCGTTGCTCATCCTCAAGATTGCTGCGGCAAGCCGATTGCAACACGTCTCTCGAATCGGCGTCTTTACGACAACAGACATGAGCGGACCGCGGGAGATAAAGCGCCTTGCGATAGGCCGGGTATGATTCCACCCTATATGCATTAGATCATGTCTCCTGAAATTGCTGATGATCATGTAGGGCATCGTCCAAATCATCCTGCTCGACGAACCGCAGCCTGACCAAGGAAGCATGAGCTTGTGGAGTTCCAAAATCGTTTGTGAGGGCGGCTCCTCGGATCCTCTCAGCGTGCCCTCCCATTGGCACAAGGTACACATATCTCTACTTGGGAAGCCGAGCCGTTTTATGACCCATCTCTGGTCAGGGGCAATAATTCAAGGTTCACACGTAGCATGCTGATCGTCCCGTTTAGTATCATGACGAACAAATGCGCGTCATCGAAGGTCGTATGAAGGTGACTCTAGAGGGTAAGACGCAGAATGTCACTCCCAGCGACGGCCAGGTGTTCATACCCAGAGGACACGTTCATAGCCTCACGAGTTTCAAGGGTGAAAGGATGGTATTTGAGGAGCGTACCTCTCCACCGGGTGATTACAAGGCGAGGTGAGATGCTTTCCGAACAACGCCCTCACTACCTATGTACCAATGTAGTGCTAATGATCTTTTCGACCGTGGCTGACTTCATGTTCAGATTCTTCAGTGATCTTCTGTCTCAGCCTCTTGATGAAAATTTTAACGGATCCTTCTGGCACACAATGAGAGCGTTCTATGACGGCGATGTGTATCCGGCTTTGGGATTGTATTTTCGATTTTTCGATGTTCTGGTGAGTTTTTGATCCTCGAACCTTCCTACCTCAGCTTCTGTTCTAAAAATTTATAACATCAGTTCATTGCAGTTGTTGGGGGTATCGCAAAGCTCATATCACCGCGCAAAGTGGACAAGTTAGAATAGATAGAGCTAGTCGAATTTTCCTGAAAATAACAACTGGTGGAATGCTAGATAGTGTAGATAGTGTGTGTATGTTATTTTCTTCCAGCGGCTATTGTGATAGTTTGAATTGGTATCAGTGTAGAATGGTGCTGCCAATGTCTCGGTGCAGTCAAATCTACATGCTGGTGATGACTGGCTTATATGAAGGGAAGGAGAAAGGTAGAAATAAATTGACACAGAGCTCATGTATGCGACGTTCGGGGTCCTGCGACCACACCTGGGCGGTGTAGGTCTACAGCCGGCTAGATTCGAGATACTACGGAGCAATTGAGTAAACAGATTTGATTGCACTGTGGAAGAAGCAACACACAGCGCTGCAAGTTCCCGCTGTTGCGTTGGCAGGCTGTGGGCCGACCTTGCCTGGGCCGCAAGGGGAGGGGGGGCGCGTTCAAGAGGTTCAAGTGTCATATCTGCGCACCCTCCAAACATTTCGCCACTCAAATTTGGTGCAGGTCTGTTAAGGGGAAGCGCAGGTAAGACATGAATTGTTTGGCACTTTGAGTTGACGTGAATACGAGCATTGGGGTGGAGATTGCACTGCCAGGGCTGCTTGCCAAGGCCCAATTGTGGTCCCTGCTAGTAGATCAGCGCTGGACTGCAGGGAGCGGTGATGAGTCTCCGGAAATCCAGAAAGTCGTATAAATAAAGGGTGCCGTTGAGCATTTCTTTCAAAGTTATTTCGGCTCTCTTTGGTTCTACCAGCCAGCCAATCATACCGACTCTGAACATCAAACAACCACACCAGCCCGCCAATCCCACCGATCGCGCAGTATTATTTCTTCAAGATGCAAATCGCCGCCTTCACCAGCATCCTGGCTTTCGCAGCCTCAGCCGTTGCCAGCCCTTCCTATGGCACGCTGAACACGTGGTACCATGCGAATGCCACCTGCACCCAGAGCACGATCATATACCCGGAGGGCCAGAGCCTCGCGGTGTCCAGCCTCGACTTCTGCAAGGCGGTCCCCGCTGGAATCGACGGTGCTGAGTTCAAATTGTTCGCAGGACTCCCCATCACTCCTTTGTTCGGCTGTAAGTTTCCCAACCAGATGCATTACAACCTCATCCTTCAGGACAACATAGCTCCCACGACACCAAAATCTTTTGAATCTCTGACTCTGACCTTCCTGCGTAAACAGTCAAGCTCTACTCCGATGCTGAGTGCACCGAATTGGTGACAGACGAGGCCCGAAAGTGTGTCACGGGCGTCAAGTCATACAAGATTGAGCGTCTGTAGAGACCAACACTTGCAGTTACACAGCTCGACGATAACGATTTCTTGTACATATGTCAACGATTTTATTGCTCGCATGGACGACCGACAGGTTTTGAGGGATAGGGGAAACCCCACAAGCCCGCACGCATGTCGCTTGGAGACACGAATAAACCCGCGCGACTCAGGCCTCACTGCCTCAGCATCTTCTCAAAGTTCAGGGAGCGCAAGCTTGCCGGGAGATTGCGATCGGGATGTCAGGACTAGGCAGACCGGCGATGTCAGCTCAGCTGGTAGATTTATACTTCATGCAAATGAGTTTAGAAAAAAGTAAATAGAAAGTGGCACGTCTAGGGTGAGACGGATGCCGGAGCAATCCGAAAATTGGCGTCAAGGCTCCTTTTCAGCACCAAATCGCTGCCCTTGGTCTCTGTTAATAGTGTCTTTCCGAAAGTTTTCTTGAGGTCTTTGATTCAAGGTCTTCAGGCCTAGAGGCATTCGCTCCGGGGTTGTCGGCGCCGGCTCCGAACCATCCGGCTGTGGGCCCCGAACCACCCGGCTCCGGGCTCCGGGGGACCCGCTTCGTTCCGGATCCGATAAGTTTGACGAGTTCGAGGTCGCGTTGCAGGCGGCGAACCTGTCCCACCCTAGCTTCCCAAACGGGGCTGAGTGCAACGGACACGGTTTTCCCGAAGTGCGGCAACGCTGATCACGGAATGAAGCCTCGAATATGTACGACTGGGGCCATGTTCCCAAAGACGACCTTAACTCCGGCTGCGGCTCCCACGTGTGTCCTGGTCGCTCCGTTGGAAATGCAATTGCCAAAGGGCTCCTGGTTGAGTTATTGGCACGATAGATCCCTTCCGGGCAATGTGTATGTGTAAGCATTTGGCGCCATCGTCTGTAATATCTGCCTCAGTGCTGACTGACCCAGTCTGGCTGATGGAACGAGCATCAGATGATCCCGAATCCAACTCTAGGGCACGTTCTGGTTTCACTGAGACATAAGCACGGAAATGTGCAACAGGAGTCAGTCGATAAGTTCGGAACGTTACCCGGGCGGGAGTCCGAAGCAAAATTATCGGGATTCCATTGTTTCTTATTAGGAAGAAGCACCAATACGAGGATACCTACGAAAGTCTGGGTTCTCGTTTACCTAAAATAGGCTCAAGTCAGTCAGAGACAGCACGCAGCAAGTCGATATCCTTGGCAAAGAAATCAATCAGGCAAACGGGACCTATGGTAGCCTGAGGGATATATGAGCTTACTGTGGCATGGTGTCTGCTGTAAGCTGGCGACAAGTAGGTGGGTAGAATTCAGTGAGAGAAGCTTCATTAGCACCACCCTTAACGAGTCCCATGTTCAACACTGAACAGAGCGCAAATCAGACCAGATACTCGGATCAAACACCAATGCATCCTCCTGAATATGTCGGAAGTAACAGTCCTGACCACTGTTCGCTGGCTTCCAGCCCTGGAGCCTCCAGGTGAGGCACCGAGGGAGCTCTCAGCATCTCGCCGGATGTGTCAACTTGCGATGTCCTGAGATGCAGTTACAAGCAGCCAGCCACTCTAGAAGTGTGGGTGCTAGACTCCTTGGCACCACACGGAAGATGTGAGACACAACCCGTGGTTGTCCAATCGGTTTGTTGGGGTGCTGCGGCTAGCATCGTTCGGTCCAGCCGAAGTCTTTTCAGCTTTGCGACAGAGAATACGTTGCAGAAGGCAAGACGCAATGAGGAGGCTCGTTACTTTACCCGGGTCGTTCCAACACAAACACTATAAAATCATGTCACTGTTTCAGCCTCATAGAGGCCTGCAGACTCAACTCACGCCTATTGTCTTTGCTTCTCAAAATTCATCCTGACAACATAAGTAACCAAAGTGTCTCTTCCCTGCAAGCATCACTAAAAATGAACTTCAATTTCACGTACAAGTATCTTCACTGGACTAAGCGAACCACGCCCCCAGCTCCCCTACCAAATGGCATCCACCGCATCTTCATGCCGACTCCACTCGGGCCCCTCGAGATCCTCCACGCACCCGCTCCAAACTCGCCCCAGAAGACACCACTGTTCTTGCTCCACGGCGGCATGGGCTCCGCGTGGGTCTGGCTCCCGTACATGGAGTATTTCGCGGCCCGCGGGATCCCTTGCTACGCGCTCTCCCTGCGTGGCCACGGCGAGAGCTGGCACCCGTCCTACCTGCGCATGGTCTTCGGCACGAAGAAGCGGGCGCTGGCGGACGATGTCGTTGCCGGGGTGCGGTGGGTGCAGGACCGGGAGGAGGCGGGCGAGGTGGTTTTGGTGGGCCACTCGAGCGGCGGGGGTTTGATTCAGTATGTGCTGTCCGAGGGAGACGTGAGCGTCAAGGGCCTAGCGCTGGTCGGCGCCGTGCCGGGATTTGGGTCGTGAGTAGCCGTTCCTCAGTCCTGATTGATTTTGTATCCTGGCTTCTGCGCAGCTCTTTCGGACCTCAAAGCTGACAAATACGATACTAGGCTCGGTGTCTACATCAACTGGTGGCTGCTAGACCCGTTGTTCACGATCCGCATGGTGCTCCATTTTTGGCACCCCAATAGCCCGCTCAGTCATCCCGCGCTAACGAGGAGAGTCTTCTTTGGCGACGGCGATAGTGCTGGGAACGACCGGGTGTCCGATGCATACGTCGAAGAGTTCCAGAGTCACAGTAGTGCCTACGAGTCCTATTGGTGGCCGATCACCATGATGAAGCGCTTCGCGGATCCCAAGGCCATTGTCAGGCAGATTACAGGCTGGGGCAACGCCGGCACCAACTCAAGGATCCTGGTGCTGGCGGGCTCGGACGATAAGCTCATGACTATGGATGTCATACAAAAGCTCGCTGGGTGGTACAGGGACGCAGTCCAGTCTCTGGTTGGCGAGAAACGGCTCGACATCAAGTTGAATGAGGTGCAGCAGTTGGATGGCGAGGGAGGCCACGACAATGCCGGAGGTGGTGTGGACCTTTGCATCGTTTCGGGTGCCGGACACCATATGCAGAATGATGTTCAGTGGGAGGTGGGAGCAGAGAAGCTATTACGTTTCTACGAGGGACTTTAGGACTTTGGTTCCTCCACCAAATGGCACTCTGGCTGGCAGATCATCATCAGGAAGCCCACGTGGGTATCATCAACGCGGTTATTCTCAGCTCGGCTGACAGAAACATACAACACGTGGTATTCGCTGGGCACATATCTCAACAAAACTAGAGAAACCTGCTCAAATGTGCCCTCTGGGTGCAAACCGGGAAGCGGAGATACATGATCATATATTCAATTTTGAGTAGACTCCACATGTCTAAATTGTGTTCCATCTTATCATTGCAAATATCCAGGGATATCTTCGTAGCTTGCCTCCATCCCAAAGCAATCTGCCGTACCTTTTAATGTTTCGGGGTGACTGGTCTCTCAGGTGGTCCATGACTACACTTCCACTTCGTAAACAATTGAGAGGTCAGCGGTCCCTCTTGAGCTCGTTCAACGCCTGCCTCTTTCCCGCTCGAGCCTCCTTCCGCAGAGCCCTCTGAACTCATGCCCACACGTGCACTTGAACGTAGAATTGAGCCTCTTTCTCTCATTATGTAGATCCTTCTTCATGTACAGACAGAAGAATTCACCGTTTATCCAGGCATGGACTGCCCTTTTCATGATTCTCCGTATCTCGAAGCTTCCCGACCTTGTCGCTGTTCGTCGCTTTCGTGTTTCGAGATGTCCCGCTTGCGGTAGACTGACTGCAAGCTCGGTGCGGAATTTTAGGTTCAAGTCTGGTGCTCTGACATTATTGTGCGAATGTTTGGTGATGGGTTTTCGCGGCTTTGGGAAGATTTTCAGCAAATTCGCGCGAGACTGTGCCATCTTGCGATGCTTCACCAAAAGTATTTTTCAGAGCGAATCCACTTGATCTCCATGTATTCACCAACCGAGCGTGGAGCATCTCCAACTTCGTACTCCTTGACTGATGCTGTCTCAGAAAAGGCCACACTCTTCCGAGGTGGGCAATCATCATTAAATTGAGGTCTAGGACCGTGTTGAGTCCGCGCAGTCGAGGTGGTGTGGCAGAAGTCTTCGTTGAACGGGTGCATGGGGATGTCTAAGTAACTTCTGTGTTGGCGCATGCCATCTTGGGTGCTGCGTCCTGGCCCATGAGGCACCCCGCCATCATCCGGCTGGCGAGCCCAGATAAAGGAGGCGCGGTGTGGGATTGTGGCATCCAATGGGCTGTATCTTGGCCGACGGTTCGTACCGTCGTCATCAGGCTGGCAGTTCCAGCGTAGCGCGGCGTGGGATTGGGACAGGCCACCACGTGAGTTGTGTCCTGGTTGTCGCGTTTCTCCGCTGTTGTAAGTTTGGCAGGCCCAGCGTAGTGGGCCGTTGCGGTGGCTGGTGCCCACATGTAGGTTTTTCTGCGGCTGATGACGAACCGCGTCTTTACCGCGGGCGTCAAACTGACGGCCCCAGCTGCGTATGGCGGGGTCTCGGCTCATGCCATGTTGTGTGCTTCGTCCTGGTCCACGGGTCATCCAGTTGTCGCCAGTCTGGCGGACCCTGACGAGTACGAATTTCAGCTCGGGGCCGAGAAGCCATGCCGAGAGAAGCAGGAATCCCGTAAGAGCCGGGATGTATACTGACGAGTTTGAAGTGTTAGCAATGAGTGTGATACCGTGAGATTGAGAATTCTCCCAAATCCACCTAGGAACTCAAATATTGTGAGCTTGTCGGTGCACAGGAGCAGACGTCCCGCAACAAGACCGACAAAGAGTCTCATACCGTTGAGTACTAAACGAAGACTGCGGCCGTTCCAGCGAGCGGCGATTTCGTTGAGCTCGCGCTCATGACGGAGGGCGAAAGGAAGTGCGCCAAGTGTCACCAGTACAGCATCGCGCACCACTGAGTCCGTGAGAGTTAGTATGTGTGGATGGGCAACGAGGAAGTCGATGACTATGCATGGGTCGGACTGTGGACTCACATATCAGAAAACTAGTCCCTGGCTGATCCTGAGCGATTACAGCGCGCAGAACCAAGGAAAAGGCAAGCCAGTGGACAGCGATGGCTATCAGAATCGTGCCGGGTAGCAGCGCGGACGCCGCACGAAACCCTGCGCTAATGGCCAGAGACATGATTTCGAATCGGTACTCGTCGACGTTCGTGTCTTGCGCTGAATTATGGGTGGAGTATGAGCTGATGGACGGCGTATACAGCAAGGCGAGAAACGCTTGGAACAAGGCGCTTGTGGGGTTTTCGGAAGAAACAGGGGAGATAAAGGAAGTTATCGTAAGATTTTCGGTGCTGGATATTCTGCTCCGTGAAAGAGGTGAAGACAGGACTGATGGAAAGAAATAGCCTCCGATGCAAGGCGAGCCAGGCAAAAGCCTCTGTGATGAACGGAAGGGTGTGAGACAGGAAGGGAAGTGTTTGGTCGGAGACTAGAAGCGGGTTGACGCGCTTCTTGATGTTTGCTTGAGGTCTGTGATGTTGTCCGAAGAAGCAAACTATTGGTTTAGCGGGTCGGTCATTGAAGGGAAGGGAAAGTATTTGAATAGTGCAATCTGGACGAGCGTTAGGGAATTCCCAGCACAGGTACTTCACTTCATAGCAAGCACATTGCGCTGCCCACGTGACATATCTGGACTCTTTCACAACCTGCTCAACATCCATGTCTTTCAAGAATGTTTATTCACTGGGTCACTGATGTGTCTGTCACATCCTGGGCCGACCGTCCTCCGTCACTACCGTTCTTGCCACCCTTGGGGTTGCAGTATTTTGTTTCGACGCGACACTTTCGCGCTCGTCTGTTTACATGCTAGTAGAACCTGTGTAACAACAGGCGATAGACCTCATGGCACTTATCTGTCCCCCTTGTCTTGGAATTGGGAAATTTCTCAAGCCTGTGGTAAATCTCAAACCAGCAAGCATGCAGCGCTCCTTACCTCCCTTTCATCTCCATTCAGCGATTTCCTGAATTCGATTTCCGAGATCCCCACAATCCGGGGAGCAGCTTTCTCGATATGCACCGCGCCCACCCGAACCGCCCTCAGTCCTGGACCACATTCATGACGTGATCCGTGACACAAACCCGCCCAAGACCCAAGCCCTTTCAATGTGCTGTGGGTACGTCCAACATATCAACGCCGTCGCAATTGGATTTGTGACTCGGCGCCAGATGGGGATGCGAGGGATGTAGTGCGTCGTGCGGTCATACTCGAACATCAGCATGGCGTTGCCGAGGATGTTGAGAACTCGGAAGAGCATGTTCAGGCCGATGAACACGATGATTGCTGTTGTGGCCTTGCTTGGGATGCCAAGACTGGAGTTGTGGGCGAGGGGTTTGGCGATATGGTATAATGGCGGTACCTGGACCACATTAGCTGGGTTGTGTTGCGAGGCATTGAAGGAACTTATGATTTGAGATACAGAGGAGACGGAAATGAAGGTGGCACGCGGAAGATATCTGTAACAGATAGAGGCAGTACTCACCCACATTCCAACGATGGCCAGTTCCGTCAGCAATGACAAGTGATATGTCCTCCGAACATTACTCCTTGACAAAATCAACGCGGCACAATAAAAATCTAACACAAATCCCACAGCCGTCGGCGCAACCATAATTGCATCACCCTTGAAATAATGCCACAGCAGCCCGGACGCCACGAGCACCACCGAGAACTGTAGCAGCCCGAAGCAAAAGTTCGCCAGCAGCACCCACACGTAGCTCGCGCGACACGCGCTGTGGAACTGCACATACGACACCGACGACGCGCCCGCGGCCTCCTCCGTCACCGGCCACCCGCACCACCGGCAGGTCCAGTAGTGGGCGCCGTCGCCGAGCAGGACCCCGCGGCCGATGCGCAGCAGCGGGTCGCGGCCCTGCACCAGGCACGGCAGGCACCGCGACGACAGCGGCCAGCCCGCGTGGCCGGCGAACGTGGCGGCTCGCGACGTGTCGGCGGGGCAGTATGCGAGGCACTCGCGGCAGTGGGCGAGGACGAGCTTGTGGAAGGTGGCGGGGCCGTGCATGCTGCGCAGGAGGCGCGGGCTCGCGAAGTCGTGCCAGTATTTGCAGGTTTTGCGGAGGCGTACGACGGAGCTGAACTCGAGGAAGCTGAGGATGTGGATTTGCAGCTCGTTGGGGAGGGTCATGAGGGTCCACGGGGCGGACTTGGGCGTGGTGGGTTGAGTCGTTTGGTCGTCGGCGTCTCGGCTGCGGTAGGTGGTCCATGTCCGTAGCTTCTCTAATAGACCAGGAGTGGTGGGACTCGCATCCTTCTCGAACTCGCTTCCGGAGGGAGAAGAAGGATCAGTGATGGTGATGATTGCCATTTCGAGTGTGTGTGAGAAGCTTGTCAGGCTTGGAAGGGCCCGTATTGGACGAGCTGCACCGTCTGTGTCGTTGGGATCCATGGTCATGGCGATGAAGCTTCAACAACAGCGGTGAAGTTTTCGGATACCTCTTGCAAAACGGCCTCGGCTGTGAGCACGAGGCCAGAAGCCGGAATTTCCAATGGTCTATGTGCCTAGGCAACGTTGTCGACAGCGTTATCGAGCCAGACGGAAGGACAAAGTTCACGGAAGCGAATGTCGTGGCTGTGACCGCCGGCAGAGCATTACCAGGGTCGCAGAAGAGATATCTTCTCTTTTCCGGAAGAGCCTCAGGAGGGTAGAGCTGGGGAAGCACACGGTGAATTCTGAGCCGGTCGAAAGCTAGGGCCTCGAAGGCCGCAGGGCCCGTTCGCGTCTGTGCTCCGGAATAGCAGATGGAAGGGACATCGATCAGGCAGCGCTGCAGATAGGCAACGAAAGAGATCGTGCAGGCCGTTGTGATGGACCTGGACCGTAAAGATCCAATTCTATACACGAGAAGAAGCGCTTTGGAAAAGTGCGGGAGTGGGGTGAGTCGACACGATACTCATGTGAGATGTGGTGAGAGGTTATCCGGTGGTAATTCACACCGCAGCATACAACACCGCTAGAGAGATGCTGTCGGTGTTGGTCTGTGAGCCATCGTAATCAGTACGGTGACAAAAAAGGAGGCCGTCAAACATCGACAAGTACATATGAAAGTGTTAGTATACAAGCTCCTGAAAAAAATAGAGCTCCCAAGCTGACGAAGGGCCGAGATGACGTTCACGGCCAGTCAGCCTCAGCCCCGAACATTAGCGGGGTAGCCCTGGCCAACGCCCTGGATGCCTAGCTTACTTGCCTAGCTTACTTGCCTAGCCTCGATTTGGTGCTGAACACACAAGCACCTCAACGCAAACTCAGTATCTAGCATTTTCTGTTAGTTTTTACACATACTTGAATGGTCAACAGTAGTCAGGCAGATTGGAAACAAGGAACTCTGTTCTTCATCGCGACGCCCGAGGGTGATCTCCCGCAAGAAGATAGGATGTCGTCTGGGAACAAGGATGTAGATTACGTAAGTATATGCTCCACAAACGGAGGGATGTGCGGTGCCTAGACCCCTGCTCGCTTAGGGATTGTCCACTTCCTCCTTCTGACAGGAAGAGCTTCTTCAAACTTACACCAAGGTGAACAGAGGTACAGCTGCCGCGATGTGCTGGTGTCTCTACCGGGAAGAATTTACGATTGATGAAGCAGATCATCTACACCAGGTTATGCACAATGTTGTGAGCCCGCAGGGACAGACTCGCGGAGGGCTGTACGATCCGGTACAGTCGCCCCGGGCACACCTCACGACGTCGCCCGGGATCCGGACGACGCACCCGGCTGGTAGTATATACTCCAACGCATTCCGGGTTTCTGGATGGTATTCTTCATAGGAAAGAGGATTGTCTGCATTTTTACTGGACGGAGCATTACCATCGACACCTTGGTCCACTCATTCCTGTTGTTCGCCCTGGCCTCAGGTGGGATGTCTCTTTCCAGTGGGACCTGGGTTTGCGACGACCAAGTCGCCCGTGAATTTGTTGCACGGCCGCATGCATATGCTAACAGCCAATAACATATCAGCCATATTGCCACACTAGCCTATAAGGCAGTTTCGCCATCTTCAGACATTCCAGCCGACTCCCTCGACAGCCTTGGAACTTGGAGGCAATGACAGGCTAATTGTGCTGATCCCCGTCTTCGACAATCGCTGGAATACAGGGGCGTTAGCATCACAGCCGCGGGCGGGTAGGACACCATCTGCACTAATTGCCACGAAATTGGACGCAAATTGCCATCAAAGGGGGTGAAAGAAAATCAATCATCGTAGGAAATGTGCGCCTACTTGCGAGCCTTCCTACCACAATATTACGTTGTCTTTGTGTGGCATGAGAGAAAGCACTTACCGACAGTATCTGCCATGTGGTCGGATAGATAGCATTGATGATGGGTGAAATCGGATCTCCACTTCCCCAACAACCGTGCAGGTAGACTGCCGCATAACCACCACTCCCCGCATCGACCGCCTATATTCTGAGACTGCTGGCCTCGCGGCCCTCACTTCGCTTTTCAGCCTACAAGAAGCTTGCAAATTCGAATCAACTTCCAGCATCGCTTTCGAAAATGTCGTCCACAAATCCCAACCATCCCGCGGGACCATACCCACCGGGCGAACACATCGTACCGCCCCCACGCGCAGCGTCCCCAGCAACAGCGAAGTTCCGTCTCAACCACCTCATGCTCCGTATCAAAGACCCCGAGAAGAGCCTCCGTTTCTATAACGACTGCCTCGGCCTGCACGTCGTCTTCATATTCAACACGGGCCCTTGGACAATTTATTACCTGGGCCCCCGCGACGTCACTATCGCAAGCATAGGAACGTCAAAGGGCCTCTTGGAGCTGTATCATATCCCGTCTGACTCTTCGCTGGCTTATACCTCTGGTAACGACTACAACGGCAATCCTGCGGGCGTTGGGTTCGGCCATCTCGCGTTTACGGTGCCGGATATCGCCGAGGCGGTGGAGCGGGTGAAGAGCTTTGGCTATGAAGTCATCAAGCCTCTGGGCGAGGCGAAAGAGGACACGATGGCCGTGTCGCAGGAGATTGTTGATCAGAAGTTCGGGCCGGTTGTAGAGGGGTATAAACATGTCTTTCGGCAGCTCGCGTTTGTAAAAGATCCAGATGTAAGTGTTGATGTCCCACGACTGGTTCTCACGGCCATTGCGATGACATGTGTTTTTGATGTAAGTGTTTACATCCATATACCTGGCGCTGACCTTCTCAATAGGGTTACTGGGTAGAGTTGGTGCCACATGTTGTGAAGTCGCCAACCAGCAAGTGAGGGCGGAGATCTGTACCTCCCAGAAGAGATTTTCCTACTGCGAGGGTTTATGCGGATATCACCAAACAAGAAAAGAGGCCTAAACTGCAAACCTTGGAATGACAACTTCAGAGTGAGGGTTCCTATGCGATAGTGAGTGTCTGATCTGGCTTCGATTCAAGTGGGCATGTACAGTCTACTTAGTCAACAGAAGTCATCTAAAACATATCAAACATGAATTGGCATGATGACTGGGTCTTCTACTGTACCTCTGCATGTGGCATCCATTCAACATGCTTTCAACCACACAAATGAGAAGGATGGCCCGAAAATGGCCATTCAATCGACCGGAAGGGACTTTCCAAATTGTGCAATCTGTCATGACGGGCAGCAACTCACGATGTCAAACTTGGCGGCTGCTTTGGAGACGGCCTGAATAACAGCAACCCACGCAGTTGAGATATTTCTGCTGTGAGATCCGGCAGCGGAAGCTCAGTTCAAAAGCGAGCGGAATGTATGTATCGTTTCCCAGGCGCGTACAAGTTGCAAATTGTGAATCCAGATTTCATCACTGGTGATTCAATCGGTGGTGAAAGTTGAAGGGGTAGATAAGTTGTAAATGGTTTGGACGAAGGCCGAGAGTGGCTTGAGGTAAGGCATGAACGGTTCTGCCATAGGATTGTGGTCTGGCAGAAGACGGAGGAACATATGAACAAGGAAACGGAACCCACAGGATATGCCCTTACCGGCCCTAGCAGGTACATACAGACGAGGCGGGCGCCACCACGTATGTGACCTCAATGCCATCGTCTTGTGCGTGAGACCACGCGTCCTGTGCTTTCTGAGGAGGCGGAGCCGGTTTCACGCCTGACAGGCTTGCGGCGTGGGCGTTCGTTGCGAGGAGCAGCTGGGCGGACCCGTTATTTTATTTTGCCGTTCATGACATGACTACTGATTACCTTGCTGGCGTCACGGTTGGATCTAGCATTCTCGGTGGAGACAATGAAGTGGAGGGTTGCGGTTGCTGCTCCCGACGACTTCTGATCCCGGATCGGTTTGAGCCATGGCATGCCCGTCGCATGAGTACGTTGGTATCCCTTCAAGGTTAGATGCAGGCAATGGTATGATAGGCAAGAACGTAGACTACAAACCGAGGTATGGAATCGAACCTGGTTTACAAGACTTCTGAGCTCGTTCCTCTGAACCCGCGTTGGCTTGATTGCTGAGAAAAAGAAAGAAAAATAACAGAGGTCAGGCCGTACCACTTCCGAAACGCTGCCGCCATTCCTGCGCCTTTTCTGGCTTGATCCGAGTGAACAAGTACTTTGCAGCCCCAATCTCATGCCCAGGACTGATCGATTCAGCAGTCCAAACATCAGGAATAGGCAGAGCAGCAGCCCGAAGTTGATTATTGATAGACTCCGCTGTAGCTGGCATGTACGGCGTGAGGAGAGCAGCAAGGAGGTGGGCGAGGTTGATAGCCAGGCCAACCACAGCTGCACATTTGGCAGGCTCGTTCTCAGCAAGACTGTTGTCAAGTTTGTGGAACTGAAGGAAGGCGTTGCCCTTCTGGGAGATCTCGAGGACGGTTTGGATTCCGGCTCGAAGCTTCACGGCATCCAGATCTTGAAGGTACTGGGTGAGGCTGCGGTTGACGTCGTCTTTCCAAGTTTCAAACGATGCTTCGGTGTATGCAGTCCAGTCAGGCACGATGTTGTTGTAGTGACGAGAGTTGACAAATTTGACGACCCGGTTGACAAAATTCCCCAGATTCTTAAGGAGTACATTGTTGTTCTCGGCGATGAATGAGTCCCACGTGAATTCGGTATCGCCGGATTCAGGCCGGTGAGCAAGCAAGTAGAAACGCCAGACGTCAGCAGGCACACCTGTCTCTTGGGCCGAGTCACCGAATACGCCGATCCCGCGAGACTTTGAGAACTTCCCACCCTCGTAGGTGAGATACTCCGTTGTTGAAAGATGGTGAAGCTTGGTCCAGGTATCCCGAGTACCGATCTGGGAGGCGGGGAAAATCACTGAGTGGAATACCACATTATCCTTGCCGATGAACTGGTAAAGCTGAACATCTGGATCGCGCCACCACTTCTCCCACTCGTCAGTGTAGCCGGCGGTGATAGACACGTATCCGATGCAGGCGTCAAACCACGAGTAGATCGCCTTCTCCTCGTAACCAGGTAGTGGGACCGGGACTCCCCACTTGTAGTCTCTGGTGATGCTTCTTGCCTTCAAGCCTTCGTTGAGCCAGGATGATGTGATGTGTTTCCCGTTGTTCGACCAACGTCCCTTCTGTACAGAAGTGTCAAAGAATGTCTCAATTTCAGGTTGAAGCTTGTCCATGGAGAAGAAAATGTGTTTTGTGTCGCGGCGCACAGGCTCGGCCGCGTCCACTTTGCATCGTGGACTCTTTAACTCGAGAGAGTCCAGAAGTCGACCACAAAGATCGCACTGATCACCACGAGCGTCGACATAGTTGCAATGCGGACAAATTCCCTCGACAAAGCGATCTGCCAGGAAAGCCGAATGCTTTTCGCAGTACAGCTGAGTGGTCATGCGCTCTTCCCAAAATCCGTTCTCCTTCAGCTTCAGGAAAATCTCATGGGTGATTTCTGTTTGAAGCTGCGTTGTTGTACGGCCGAATTTGTCAAATTCGATGCCGAACCACTTGTAGATCTCGGCATGAACAACATGATATTTATCGCATAGCTCCTGTGGCGTGCAATTTGCGGCCAACGCCTTGGCTTCCGTTGTCGTTCCGTATTCATCAGTGCCTGGATATGAGATCAGTCAACTAAACAAGGCTCCATTGTATGCTTCTCCGTTTCTAGATCTCCCTTACCACCAATGTACAGGGCGTTGATCCCGCGTCCCCTGCAGTATCTTGCGAATACATCTCCAGAGAGCACGGAGCCGATAATGTTGCCAAGATGAGGCACGTTGTTCACGTACGGCAACGCACTTGTGATCAGTACATTCCTTCGCCCTGGCGCCGGTAATACAGTACGTGCTGAGTCCATTGCGAAGGACGGAAGCAAAATGTGAAAAAAGCTCTTTTCTGAAGCGGAGGGGTGGGAGAGAGAAGAAAAGCTCTAAATTCCGGTATGGGTGTGGCACAGCATCCGAGGCTTTTTATAGAGAGCGTGTTTGTTTGTGACTCATCAAGCAGAAACCAGGAGAGTGTAGTTGCCATCAAGGTCTACCCCAACAATCCTTCAGAGTAGAGTTGGGGTTACCACAATTCCTCATGAGTGCAGATAACGGCACAGCATTTCTAAAATTAGCAGTCGATATACGATGGGTGTCTTCGTAAGAGTGATCCCACTCTAGAGCGGTGCAGATATTACCAAGGTATGGTGATATGCGTGAGCCATAGGGGTGGTGTCAACAGCCAGGCGTACCCACGAACATTTATGAATGCTTTAATCGCCTTGGAAATATTTGAAATGCCCGCTATATCTATCAAGTTTTGCAAAACGACGCCGCGGGCCATTGTGCTCTCATCTTGAGTCGCACGGTAGCGTTCCAAAAGGTCGCAACGCCTTGCAAGGTTTGACGCTGACATGATTTCTTGATGAATTATTATTTCATGTCATCTATCATCGGAAAGCAAATCTGCTGGCCAGCAAATTCAAGATATATTGAGCACTACCATAGTGATATGGCCCCCAGATAGCGACACAAACCCAGTAACGACGGTATTTCGGTAGCCCCGATTTGGCACCCAAAGCAAAACCCTCCTATGAGACTCGCAGTTCCAGCTGCATCGAGTATGTTCAGAGCTCCCCTTCAGCGTCCGTTCAAGCGCTCGTTAGGACCCGAGACGCCCCAGCCAATAGCTTTAGCGGCAAACATCTACATAACACGCGCCACAATATCGTTGGGGCCAATTCTATTGATTTCCATGGTCTGGTATTCTCTCCGTTGCCATCAGCACAGGCAACATTGCACGCGCATATCGAGTAGACCAATGAATAGACTTACAGTTTAGCTTCTGCGAGCTTCCAATAAGGCTCCGCATGAAGGACATTGAGCTGTGTTTGTCTCACCCATCCAGTTACAGTTGTTGCAGACACTGAAGCGGACCTTGGCCATTGTCGTCTTCTTCGCGCCACTCGAAACGGCCTGGCTTTGCTTGTTGGGCATCTTGAATTTGGAAAAGGTTTGTTATTGGTTACCGGATAAAAGTGTAAGTTTTTGGCGATACGTTCAGGAAAAAGCTGACGATAGGAGTGCTTGGAGTGAAAATGCGCTGGTGAGTATGAGGATAGCAATATGAGTCACACAACATCATGGAGAGAGGACGCAGTTTATATAGTTTTGGTCTTTTTGACTCTTCGCACTACCCAGGTGGAGTGACGTTCTATAAACTTTTCACCTACTTGACCTACACGATACACGAGGCCATGATACAAAGGTCACTGAGCCCACAAAGTGACCAAGCGGTCGTGGGAAGCCTTGACGCATCTGGTCCACATGGCCGCCGACCACCAACAGTCCCATTATCCTGGATAGATGAGGCCAGAATTATCATTTAGACTTCGGAAAGTGTTGAATAGGTGTGTTCTGGAGGAATATGGCTGGTGCCACTAGACCCGTCCCAAGCATGCGGCGTCTGGCCATCCGTTCAATATGATTTAACGGATACCACCTCGAGTGTCCAACGGCCCGGTCTACACATGGACGAGACAGGTCACTTTGCGCCGCATCCGTCGACATCTTGGCCGGCGTAACTTCGAAGGTTACGGACCTCGCCACCTCTGGTGCTATTTTGGGCTTTCCAACAGTGGTTGGAAGCCGCAAGCTCGTGATAAACTTCCGTGATGTAGACCGGTGCACAAGATGTTACTCGACCTTGACCTTGGTCATAGAAGGCCCAGGAGACTGTGATTCGCCAACGTTGCTCAGGTGGCGAAACGACCTGTAATGCCCGGCCCCGTATTACGGTTTAATCACGGCCACCTGGGCACTCCATGGGCATCAGGGCATGTGGCCAGATCTGGAGCCCACATCGTGAACTCTATCCTGAATGAGTTCTGAAAATAAGCCTGCTGGCGTGAGGGATGAGCAGAAGGTTACATTCCGGTGCAGAGGAGTTGAGCTTGTGGTTGTTCCCATCGTCACGGGTTGGGCACTCCACATTGCGGCGCAGCGGCGTTGCTCTGCGGCGTAAATTTGACGAAAAGCGACTCCCCCAAAGTGATTGGATTTGTTAACTCTCCTGCCCGAGGTTCGCAGGACACAATCTGCGTATCTACTAGGTGACTAACTGGGTGGACGGAAACTCAGTTCGCAAAGTCCGAGTTCGGTGAAGTAATTGTTCCATGGTCGGTCGGTTGATCACATCTCAGGCTCTCGACAAAAATATGAAAGAGACAGATGCCTCAGTATATGCAATGCAAATCAGAGGCTTCGTTCGTGCCTGTTGCTCTTTCTAAATCCAGATGCATTCAAGATGCATTTCTGACTCCAAACCATATCTCCCAATCCAACACCAGACCCTGCACATTCTGCAAAAGTCCCGAATGCCCCTAGAAGTCACAGATGTGATCTCGCTATTCCTGAATGTCTATGAAAGAAAAACATCAGAAGTACGCCGTCTGCTTCATCACAGGGGACACAAAGATCCCATGGACCGGAACTCAACTGCAATAATACTGGGGCACTGCGAAAGACATCGCAGGATACGCCTGAGGTCCACCGGCCCCATGCATCCACGGTGGCGGAAGACCATACTCGTTTCCCGAAGGCTCCCAGACACCAGGTCGTTCTCGATAACACGAGGCCCTACTTGTGCTCGCCGAGCTCTTAGTCCCGTCGTTGCGCCCATCGTCCGCACCGCCTCTCATCTCTCTAATTCCACCGATATTCCTATCCTCGGCTTTAATGGCGGGACTCGCATGCAGCGCGAGCTCGATATTCGGCGTCCCATCAAGCAACATGCTCCTCAACTCCGCGGCGTCCCTCGGCCTCCCACTCGAGCCCCGCGCACTGAGCGTCCGCTGCGACCCCGCTGGCGCCAGCATCTCCTTGACAAAGTCGACGTGCTCTAGTGTGCAGGAGATGACGAACTGCGGCTGCTCCGGCCGGGTCTGGTCTGTGAGGACGAAGGATACCGCCGAGTCGTGGGTCAGGCTTCGCGGAATGGGAGGGAAGAAGTCTGAGCTGGGGGGTTGGGTGAGGGCGAGGGGCTGGGTTTCCGAGCCAAGTGCCCAGGGACAATGTTTGACGGCTGTGACGAGGCGGTGGAAGGGTTGTGTTGTGATGTAAGCCGATGTGGCCGGTACAGAGGGAGTGTGGTGATCGGGTGCGATGCGGGAGGCAGCCATGGTGCTATGCTGGGTCTGGGCATGTTCGCGGGAAGGTTCCCGGCGATTTCCGTGGTCTCTCGACGTGGAGCTGCGCCGCTTGTCTTGGAACGTGCCTGTGCTGGTGTCAGGAAGTGTGTGTGTTCTGGGCGAGTCGTGATGGTTTGGAGCGCTGATGCGCCTGCATCTCCAGAAGGGAGCGCGACGTGGCTTTTGGCCCTGATTCCCGTACAAGAAGTTGCAGTTATGTTTACAAGTGGGATCGTTGCAAGGCATAGTATTCACGGTTGATTGTTTAGTCGAATCTGGAAGAGGATGACATTCAGTGGCATACAAGAAATGGATGTACGAGGAGGGTCTTCGGCTACTTATGATGCACAGATCACTTCAAGAAGGTGCACTGAAAGGACAAACAAGATATATGTGCATGTGCAGCATCAATAGAAAAGTAGTCAGGCTTCCCCAGGTGGACAATGGGATACATCCCGACAACTTCATCGGCTAACGACTAAGCGACCAAGCTCCACAACTTGGAGACCCACTCCCGTGCCCACAAAAGGATCACACTTTGTAGGCAGCAGAAAAAAATTGGTTAAAGAACTAAATGCAGTGCCTCATCACCTCCCCGATGCTCAGTAAATTGCCACCAGGTCCAAGGTCACCGTCCCCTGCGCGGGAGTGCAAGTAGCATTTCCACCAGCATCCCTTGAACAGCTGAGCGGGAAGGTAGCGCTGTAGCTGGGCAACCCACCACATTTCCCAGACTGTTGGTAAATGTAGGCGTTGTAGCTCAGAGTGCCGACGCCTCCAGTGTCCTGGTTCGAATCACCATAAAATACGATAGGGTTCTGCGTGTTGCCGCAGTTGACGTGGCCCGATCCGATCTCGAAGTCGCGAAAGCCAGCTGGCATCTTTGCCTGGCAGCCGGGGAAGGCCGGCTCGTTAAGGGTGAGTGCGATGGTGTCTGGGGGGCCGTAGCCGAACCTGGAGGCAGCCATTTCAGCAAAACAGCGTTTACGTTGCAGGGCAGCGGAGATTCTCTCACGGCTGGTAGGCTTGTTGAGGAAGACCCGTGTAGCAGAACGGCGTGCAAGAGCAGACTCGAGGTCCCCCCGGAACGCCGTCGTACGCATCGACGCATAGCTTTGTGCTGTCGAAGCAAACCTGAGATCCGCTTGGGTAGTTTGGGCTGGGACAGTCCAGGTTGTGGGTGGAGTTGAACCAGCGAAGGCTCGTCAGCTCGACGGAAGCTGGAGCTGGACAACCAGATGGCACAGCAATACCAGATGCAGACGTCGTAGACGAAGTCGATGTGCTGGAAGTGGACGCGACACCGGCTGCAGCAGAGCCTAGAAATAGCGCGCCGAGAAGAGGAATGACCTGGAGTTTGGACAACATCTTTCTGGAAAATTTGGTGGAGTGAGAGGTGCAAAATCACCACTGGGAAGGATTGTGAACAAGTAACACATTTTTTTTCCGTGGCTGAAGTGCGATTATTTATACATCTTTTCCTTCAACTTATCGCCACTGGTGACCTGAACCACCTCGTTCTTCGGCTCCACAACTTGTGCTGGCCTGAAAACGTCCCCCGTAAGCACTAGGAACTTCGGGGCCCACAGGATGTTTTTAAGTCGACACGAGTACTGCGACGAGCTGCAAGAGACTGGAGTCGCTGTTTCGCGAATCCTGCCTGGTGGCTACTACGTAATTAGCCTTCGTATAGTCCTCCGCCGAGCTGCACGACCCGGGACCCCTAGTAGTACGGCGACGCTAGCCTGGTAAGCATTCGCTCCGGGGTGCTCCCGTGTGAGAGCCAGGGTACCGGAAAAATCGAAAAATTGACACTAGCAAGCAGGGCAAATTCTATATTCGGCCATGACCAGGGCATCTTTTATACTAGTGGAAACATCCATGGATGCCTTCGAAGTCAAAGCGTTGTTGACCCGCCCGTAATAAATAAGTGGCAAGCCGCTTGGTGCAGGAAATACAATAACTCGCTGGCTGGATGAGGGAATCAGCACTGAGCATCTATGGTACTCGCAACTTTCCTACTCGCAGCCCATATCCAGATAAATCCAGAAAGGCGAAATGCTCCCTGCGTTTTCCCGCGGCTCTCGAACGACCGCTTGGCGGAGCCTATACTACCTTCTGGGAGAACCTTCTGCCTATTGTGTACGTTGACGTTGCATATATGGTCCGTGATCTAGCATGAATACCTGCAGGCGGATGCCATAGTTCTTGTTCTTTTTTGAACTTCTAGTTCTTCCTAGCTGCTGCTCTCTTAGCAGCCTGTGGTAAAACTAGGTAGGCATGCATCATAATGACACAAGGAACTGAACTCTGCCAAAAACATTTATGGGTCAGGGAGCAATGTCAGAGCCATGTGAGAGCCATGTGGTATCCACAGATCATGCAAAGGTCACTCTCCAGCTGTATTCCTGTGATGCTAGAAGTCTTTTCATTATCTGCTCCCCAATTCACACATTGCAGCTGCTCCCCGAATTGTCATAAAACCCAGATATCAGTCTTTCCTGTCTTCTTTGCTGCTTTGCAAGACTCCTCCTGTCTTACGTCCTTTGACTCAACTTCATTATTGACTTATTCGACTTTGCTCACAACATAAGAAGACTTGCTCCATACACACCCAGATCAACTCTACCAGGTCTTTCACAAATTTCATTCTGCATTGACTGCTTCGTGGTAGATGTTTGATGACTAATCTACTGCAAGTATATCGATGGATGCTCCCAGCCCATTAGACCCTATCGATAGAGGAAAGGTTGTAAGAGAATGAGAATGAATTTCCGAAGTTATCTAGCTAACTGGTGGGACAGAGCACCTAGTTATGCTAAAGCAGTTGGTTCCGCCGCGTTACTGTAATGTAGCATAGTGAGAATGCTAAAGCTTGACTGGCTCATTATCATGCCACAATTAGCCAACGATTCAGCTGCTCAAGTGCCATTGCTAACCTTTAACTAGCGGCTTCAACGACATTCTTGCATCGCTTCTGTAGACTAGAGCAGTACAGCAAAATATCTGGTCCTTGAAAGGTCATATTTATGTGGTCACATGCAGTTGTAGAATTTGTGATTTTGTTGTCGTGTGTAGTGCCTGTTGATCCAGCCTGCAGTTGTCCAGACATGTTGATGCCTCTTAGCAGGGAAGTTGAGCCGACCAGAACCTCCTCTTGACGGCATATCACAGATTCTCAAGTGAATATTCTCACTTCAGCACGTCATCTACTCACACGGGGTCCCTACAAGAAAAATTTCGAGCGTGGTGAGGACCAGATCTTCAAGAACCCTGTTAACGTCGCTGCCTTTGCGACCGTTTCTTCCCGCTGCAACTTCTTTTGTCCCTGCACGCCGACATCTTCAACATCACATCGCAACACTATCTCACCAACACCACCACGATGATCGCTGAAATGGCGACTGTCCAAGATATGCAAGCCGCTATCGTGGAAACGAGTTTCTCCGAAACAATGACAGTCCAAGAGATGCAGGCCGCTATCCGGACGGAGACACAGAAACCTATGCCTGTCGGTCCCAGCGTGCTCCGCCAACACCAGATCAACCACGCCAACGCCTGCGCCCTGCCTACCACCCAAGCGAGGATGCGGATGCGCGTTTCTCCACAGGAGCAGCTCGACCAAGACCCGGTTTGGGTCGCCGAGGTCCAGCAGCAGCGCAGCATCGCGGTGGAACAGCTGCTTCAGTACCGGTATCTGTGGACCGTGATGTGCGCCAACGACGAGGACTCCGACGCCTACCGCGAGGCCCGGGGCAAGATCGAGGCCTCCAGCCAGTGGTTTCGAGCCTGGCAGGAAGACATCCAGAAGACCGCCGTGTACGCCGCCCAGGTCGCCGCCAAGGACCCGGCTCTCAAGACGCGCCCCCGTCCCCTACTCCTGGCTCTGCCCGACGAGCTTCTTCTCATGATCTGTAAGGTCCTCTACGAAGATGGCGAGAACATACCTTATATGGAGCGGTGGTTCCGGTACGGATGCAAGCTGCGCCGGGTTCTCGGCCCCGAGGTGTTTGGCGGCCTCCGTGAGCTGTCGCGGACGAACAAGAAAATGCGTGGTGTCTGCCGCCCCGTCCAGTTCCCCGTCATATTCATTGGCGGTGAAGGCTCCGAGCTAAATTCCCTTGTGGCCAACTTCGCCACCAGCTCTCTCGACTCGCGAGACATACTGAAAGGAACTCGGTCAGTCAAGCCCCCCTTCCCTTACTTTCCCTTCCCCTTGTTGCCGCCTGAGAGGCGAAGCACGAGTAACGCTGACCGTTACACAGGGCTGTTTCAATTCACACTTTGGCCCGCCGCCGTCTGCCACGCCAGAAGCAGCCTGCCTCGAGCCCAGGCCTCCCTGCAAGTCTGGTGTCGCTCGCATCTCAAGTCAACTACCTGCAGGAGCTCGATTTGTTCCTGCACCCCAAGGACATCCCGGCTCTTCGCACGGCGCTCGCCGCAGACCGTCCTGGAAACCACGAGTTGCGGAACATCACGGCGCTGCGGCTCATCACCGAGAAACCCGTCAGCCTGACATTCATCCCGAAAGTGTTCCCTCGCCTACAGAAGCTGTCGATCCGTGTCCATGGCGGTGAACAGGACCGCTCTGGCCAAAATGATACCATGATTGGATGGACCCTGGGAAGGCTGACCCAGCTTCGGGCCCTGGAGAAGCTGACCAGCGTCCAACTCTTTCGACGCTTGTGGCGATTGCAGGATCTACTCAGTGTGTTATCTTTCTTGCCTTTATTTTGGCAACACAACAACCAACCCATTCTGACATCTACTGACCTGATTTTGCGGCAGAAATCCGGGAGTGTTTCCCCCACGTCGAACGCCTGTTGCTCATGGGTCGGGTCGATGCCTTCGTCCAGTTATCGGTAAGCTACAACACACCACCACTACGGACGAGACATGACACGCAGGTCTGAGGCTAACTGTTGTTCATAGGAATTCGGCGCGGCCCTCGCAGGTCTGTCCGAGCTCACCGATCTGACCATGAATCTCCCCGGAGCTCGTGCTTTGCACCTCTTTGTGCAGAACAGAGACGATAAGGCGATGAGCCACGACGCCGGCATCTGCCAACTGGCCTGGAGTGGTATGGACGCTATGACCACCTTATCGCGGCACGAGACGGCAACGGCCTTCATGGCTTTCGACGTCTTCCGCCAGCCTGGACTGTCCAAGCTGAGGACCCTGGGCATATGCACCACGTTCCTGTCATCATGGGCCGGGCTGCCGAGTAAATTCATGCCGTCCGTCATCTACGAGGCGATCTGCAATCCGGCGGGCCGCGTTGTGGGAGTGGACCTGGCTCGCGTCTACCAGGTGGACAAGGCCCGCGGTGGTCCGGGCGAGTTCTGGTTCTGGGGCGAGCCGGCCTTCATGACAAGCGATCGGGAGTGGATGAAGGGCAAAACCCTCGTCACAACCAGATACTGGTGCGTTTACCAGGGCCCCGGCCACGTATAATAAGATGGGGTCACTATGCGCCTTACTCTTGGGCTCGTCGAAGTCAGCGGGTTGACATCATGAGGCCTCGCAGCGAATCGGGGGGGGGGGGGGAAACTCCAGCCCGGGGGTTGCGGATGGGGGAAGAACGGAAGGGGGCGGTGGAGGGAAAGAGGGTAGATCTCGGGGGTGGCCGGATCATTAAAAAAAAAAAAAAAAAGGAGTAACGAGGGTCGTGGTGTGGCACACATAGAAATCAGGGCTGGAGGGATGAGGTAGTAATGGGACCCGGAGCA
>PYFS01003178.1:0-22633 GCA_003671545.1 Ophiognomonia clavigignenti-juglandacearum | reverse complement strand
GGGCGGTGGGCCCCACCCGGGGGGGTTGCCCTCCCCCCCCCCCCCGCCCCCCCCGGGGGGCCCCCCCCCTTTTGGGGCCCGCCGGGGGGGCCCCTTGAAAAAAAAAAAAAAGGGGGGGGGGGGGGAAACGTCCCTTAGCTACGCATCGCGGAAGTCGTTGAAAGAAGAAAAAAGGTAAGGGCAGCGGCAAGCAGCTCAACGGCCTCCTCGTTGTTCGCAAGTTCGTGTAGGCAGCCCACACATTCAGTATTGCGAAGGCATCGCGCCCATCATGGAGCAGGCCTGCCAGCAGCCCCGGGCTATACGCCATGCTCGCCACGAATAGGACCAGTCGTAAGGTGACTTTAATCCTTCTTCGGCTGGGGTGGGATGACGCGCCGAGCAGCTTGGATTGCCCGTCGCTCCTTTGGGGTGGCGAGTACGCCTTTGGGCCTCGCGGCCGGCGGAGGCTGGCGATCGATGACTGTGGGCTTGGGAGGAATCTTGCGCGGAGTCTCCCATGCTCTGTGCTCCCGTTTCAGAGCGTGTCCTCGTGTTGCTCGGCGAACAACGACTCCTCATCGTACTCGTCGTCGTCGTCCTGCTCCTCCTCAGCCTCAGCCTTGCCCGTATAATCCTTCTTGACGACCTTGTACCCCCTCTTGACATTGGTCTTGACTGTTGTTGGGAGCCTGTCGAAACATGTTCTGCTTGTCTGAGCCGTGTGATTGAGCGTTGTTGGCCGACGATGCCCTTCTTCAAGCCATCCTCGGTCTTGACCTTCCTACCGGAGAGGCAGCGGGAAGGGTTGCCATTCCAGTGGCAGCAGCAGCAGTATTACACTGCAAGCAGCGTCAACTTTGCTGGTGGCGTTCGCCATGTCGAGGGTGAGATTGCGCTTTATGGGAGCACCAGGGCTATTGTCGACGGGTGGGATAAGCAGTCCCTTGGCTTCTGCCTGTCCCAGAACTTGTGGCTTGCTTGGGACCACGTTTCTCCTTTAAGGACACGCGAAAACCCCTGTGGGGGCCAGGGGGGAGGGGGGGAGAGAAGGAAAAAAACAAGGACGAGAGAAAAAAAGCGCACGCCTTGTTGACTTGCTCGGATCGACCACGGCGGCGGCACAGGCCCTGGTAGGCGAAGAAGGAATGCTGCTCGCTGGTTTGCGGAGACGCGTGGCCGTCCTTTGTGCACCGCGGATGCTTCCGTTGTCCTTTTGCAGCGCAGTGAGGGCATCTATGACCCCCAAAGTCTTCTCATCAATACTATCGTCGTCCGTGTCACCTGCACCCAGGTAGGACCGATCGCAGGCGAGCAGTCTGGACCAACCACCAGGCCGAGGGAAAAACAAAAACTAGCCACCACTTGTGGCTTGGCTGCTTGTGCAGTGCAAATTTTCTCCGTGCTGCTATCGCTCTCGCCGTCAAGTTCGGCCAAGATAGGGTTGACCTAGCGCATGCTCAGTCGTACACGGCTCAGCTGTGAGCCGTATCTGACTCTGCTCCAGCTGCCCGGCAGTCCTCTCAAGTCGCTGAAGTACCTCCGGAACGCGCCCTCCGGTCGTCTCTGGCGGGAGCAGCCCATCAGCAGACATGCGCCATAGCACAGATCCGACGGACGCGCTTGCAGATCACATGGATCTTATGAATCTCTCCACACTCACAGAACATGGTCATGCTCCACGACCTCCGCCTCGACGACCTCGTCGGAGAAGCCAGTGCGCTTCTTGTTGACACTCTCGCCGATGTCAGTGCCGCTTGACACGTACCCGTCATCCAGCCCTCGAAGTCGGCGGGCTTCATGTCGTCCGAGCAGATCTGATCGAGAAACAATGTCAGCAGTGGAACTAAGTCACGATTGAACATGAACTCGAAATTGACTTACATCGTCGCCAATGTATGGCACGATCTGAGACCGAGCAGCTTTGCTAGTCAGCTCGGCAGTGCGCTTGTTCACAGCTGCTGGCTGGACTGTTGGTCCCCCTTCTTCGAGGCCTCGAGGACAGACCGAGTCTTGCTGGCCTTATGGGCACAGTGGCAGGCATCGCTGGGGTCGGAGGCGCCGGTCAAGACCTGTGGGGAAAGAAGGGGAAAAAAAAAAGGAAAAAAAAAGAAGAAGAAGAAGTAAAGAAGGGGAGGGTCGCAAAAATCAGTCTTCTGAACGGCCTCGGCGGTGACAACCTCGATGAGCTCCTCAGCGCCATTGTTGGCCCGGCGCTTCAGGGTGTTGGCGGCGAACTCCTTGATGACGATCGCCGTCCGAGAGGTGGTCTGACCGGCCTGTGGATTTTTTTGGCGGGCGTCCGGGCCTTACTTGCTCTCGAAGCAATTCTCGAGTGCGACGGCAGCAGGCTTCTGGAACCGTGTGGCCGGGTTCGCGTTCGTCACACTTTACGTATGAACAGCCATCCTCGGGGAGTTCGAGGTACCAAGCGATGAGCTTTTCTGTCTTGGAGCAGCTCAGGTGTCAGCCAGTGCGAGCAGCTGTTCTTTCACGCCATCAGGATAGCCCGTGTCCTGGTTCTGCTCTTACTTCGTTTGGAGCGTCGTAGTCCTTCTGTTTCTCGCAATGATCGATATTGGAGCCGGGCTGACTTTTCGAACGGGAGAAAAAAAAATCCGGCACTCGTTTCTAACAGCAAACAGTGGTACGCCGCTGTCTCTTGCGACCTAGCGGACGCTGGCACTGCTGAGGTTCAGTCGCCTCAAATTTGCGCTCCTCCTCTATCCCGACAGGATCATGACGGCAATCTTCACGAGTCCAGATACCCGCGACTCTAATGACAGCCGCTGGCACCTTTGCGGCGAACACGTCTCCGTAGATGGGCGAAGCGTTTTGCATGGAGTTGTTCACGCGCTGGAGCATGGCCTCATGGCTCGCCTTCCACCGATATTCAGCGAACGGCAGCAAAGACATTGGCTCGAGCGCAATGATTTCCTCGGTTGTATCCGCCACCGCCTTTCTGAGCTCATCTCTCAGTGCCCTGACCGTGAGTGCTCTCTCCTTGTCGTAAAACAGTATCGCCAGTTCCTGGACATGCTTCAGCCACATGCCGATGTCTAATAAGCCCTCACATCCACTGGTGGCGTAATGGCAGACGGCGTTGCGGAACGGGACGAGATTGTACAGGGCGGAGTGAACCAGCTCGGATTGGTTCTGGCGGTAAGCCCATGTGCGACGGCCGCTCCAATGCTCCGAGTAGATGGCTGTCTCGTCGCCAATAGCGTAGTTCAGCTCTGTACGGCCGAGGCGGACGTCGACCCAGCCCCCGGGGTATGAGGCACGGCACTTGTGCGGCTTATTTTGCTTGAGGTAGAACCAGACGATCTGCTTGGCCATGTCGAGGCCGCGCTGCAGCAGGGTGTATTGTAGGTTGGAGTCGACGCAGAAGTCTTTGACTGGCTCGTTGTTTGGCCAGTCATCATGGTCGAGGCGTGTTTTGAAGGGGAGGTTATGGAGTTCGAGGATGTCTGCAATCTCCGTGTCTATCATCGTATGTAGAGCTTGGACGAAACGAAGGTTGTGTAGCCAACGGGCTGTGCTGTTGTGCGGTAGATTATCCCACTTGCGCGTCACCCACTCTGGCTTGGGGCTATTACCAATCGGTGTGGGCAGTGTAAGAGTGTTTGCTTGACTGTTGAAGCTGGTATTCCAGTCGCAATCAGGTGTATCCTGTCAGTGTGTCAGTTGGAACCTCATTCCACATGAACGGACAACTTGACCTACATTGTGGGTTCTGATCACCAGTGGCTTGATCTTCTTTGCTGAGGCTTCTGTGTGCCCCATGGGGCTGGTCTTCATTGTCCGGAGGTGCCCATCGGTATAAGTGTATCTCTGCTTTGACTCCCAAGCTTGATGAGCCTTGAAGCAGATCCTCTGTTGCTGTGTGTTGGTGCTCTCTTGGACATTGCTGGCGCATTTGGTCATGACCTTGTTTAGGGATGCTTTGATTGGGTTGGCGAATGTCTGTTGTTTGTTGTACCCATGGGCAGTCAACATTCCTGGGATTTTCTTCTGTTTGGTGATGATCACAGCAGCTGCAGAAATTTTCGCATTTGTTGATACTTTTGTGGGTGTTTGTGGAGGGGGCTTTCGTCTGGTCTGAGAAGAAGGGATGGGAAGACCATCATGCGCAATGGCTTCTTCAATGGGCTCTCGTCCTATGTTTGGGTTGGAAGCTTTGTAGAGGCAAAGTCTGGCCTTGAGTCTGGCGTTCTCGTTTTTGGAGGCATTGAGTTGTTTGCGCAGCAGTTTCCTCTTCCTTTACCTTTTCTAGTCTCTCCTGAACAAGGGTAAGCTGGTACGTAATGGGGTGAATGATCTTGAGAGTCATTGTAGTGCTTTGAACTGTTCAAAGGTATGGGAAGATTTGATCCTCAAAAGGTGCTGTTTGCATCTGGAAGTGTTTGAATGGGAAGGTGGTGGGACTGTTGGTGTCGTCTGATTTTTTTGGTTGGCGATGAAAGTTGTGGAAAGAGGTATTTGTAGAGGTGTTGGAGTCGACAATAGTAGGGTAGGTGGTGTCGTCTGATTTTTTTGGGGCCGGCGATGGGATTTGAGGAAGGAGGTGGTTTGATGGCCCTGCGATGAGCTTAGGCCATCTTCAAGGTTCCGGCAGATTCGAAGCTATATTCACTTGCAAGTGAAGTCAAGGTGAAGGCAAGGGAAAATGAAGATTTCGCATAGCGCCCCGCTTCACAAAGTGCCAGTGCCAGGGCCCAGGCAGCACTGAAGAGACAAAATCGAGAGTCATTGCAATATCGTTGACGGAGTGGAGGCATTGAAGAGGCATTATATAAGAAAGAGATTGTAGAAGATGTTGGTTGAAAAGGCTAGGGAAAGAAAGGTGGTGTGGTAATTGCTATCGTCTGGTGTTTCTTGTGGGTCAGCGATGGACCTTAGGAAAGGAGGCTATCAGATGGCCCTGGACTAAGCGTGGGCCATTTTCATTCTTCGAGTAGATTCGAGAAGCCATCTTCATTTGCTAGTGAAATTGAGAATTTTGCACAGCGCCCATACTTCACGGAGTGCCAGTGCCTGGTCCCAGGCAGCAGTAAGGAACTGTCATGAAGCTTGGCCTATGAGCTCAGATGACTCACAGAAGGGACGAGAAGGACCCAATATAACTGGGATGCTTGTTCAAGTGCTAGAAGGGCAGTCAAGCCTCAGAGAAACCCATTTCTATCTTGGAATTTGACAGGTTCTCATAATCTGCTCTTGCATTCTTAGCTCACAGGTGCTCCTGTTCCCAAGGATCATATTTCTTGGTACTTAGTATATATTGTCCAATCCCAGGTGCCTGCAATGGAGAATTGGCTGAGATTCCAAATCTGCCAGTTCCTTGTCACACTGTCGTTATATAAAAGATTTCGCCAACCAAGAGGGTGATTACTGGCTTTGTGTGCAGACCAAACACACAATCAGTTCCGAGTTGAGAAAAATTGTACTTATACTACACCACTCAGGGCAACCTTGAAAAGATATGCCAGGCCTTCTTGTGAACCATCCCGTGGCAACACACCCAGCACCACAGTCCCAAAGACCAGGCAATTTCTCGCAAGTCTGTGTTCTGCCTACTTGGGCCACTCTGTGGTTCTTGCAATATGGGCTGGCGACCTGCTGGTCAGATCTAAGGTGTAATCCCATTAACTAGAGTGCAAGATGTATAGCCAAGATTTGAGGTTGTATCCATTGATTTAATTGTGCGAGACTAACAGATTTCCGCATCTACCGGTCCGTCCAGATACCAGAGAAGTTCCACGCAAACACAGCGCCTGAAGCGCCAAATACAAAGCCAAGCTCTTGTCAACGGGTCCCACTATAGCTTCGAGGCGCGAGAACTTGCAAAGCTCATTCCTTGGAATCGGTACGCACAAACCTCTCGCCCTCCACGGCCAAATCATCGATGTTCCAAACAAGGTGCGAAACCCTCCCCTCGGAATTTCGCTTGAAGTGAAGCAGCCATGCCGACGATGTATAATGAAACAGCCCACGGGCGACACGCTCGTCCGAAGAGGGCAGAAAAATAAAGGTGTCGTGATGGTAGTGCGACAACATATGCTCCTGGTCCTCCCTCCCAGCTAATCTGAACCTCAGCGATCCATCTAGATCCGCCACGAAGACCTCGATCTGCAGAGCCCGCGTATCGTGCCAGAACGTCCCAAGTAGCTCGTCAGGCGGCGGGGCGCTGGTGCCTGGGATGCGGTTCTTCTCAAGTGTCTGGGTCATGGTGTCGTGAACGGACCTCCACTTCGCTGCTGCTTGCTCGGCGAAGGGCCGCAGATCAACAGGGTCTTCGATATCTTGGACGGCTTGGAGAAGCGTCTGCGCAGCCCAGTCGGATATATCGCCATGGGAGATCGAGTTCGTCAAGACGACGATAGCTATCTGGCGTTCTGGCACTAGCATGAAGCAGTGGTTATAGCCAGTTCCGCCTCCGCTGTGATACAACACAAGTTCGGGTTTGGACTTCGAACCCAGAGTCGGCATGCTATCGACTAAGCTTGGGTTGAAACCAATCTTGCCAAATTCCACTGGCGTGATGACTTTGGCAAACCCAAGCGCGTACAGTTCGTCTGAGTATGTCCGCTTGTTGATGAAGCTATGCCCAGATAACACAGTGTCTAATCCCTTGAGGGGCGTTTCCTTGCCGTGAAAGGTCGAGAGGAGAATATGGCCCCATTTCAGCATTTCTTTCACTGAGCTCCGAACGCCGCCCGCAGACGCCATGAGATTGCCATCTGTGAGCTGCGTATCCGGGACTCGAATTGCCGTCTTGTTGTCCAATACCATATATGGTGCGGCTGTTGAGTTCGCTGGCACCTCTTTGCTGATAAGGGTGGTCTGCGACAGACCGACTTTTCTGAAAATACGCTGAGCCAGATTGTGGCCCACAGACTCGTTTGTAACTCGCTCAATGACTTCTCCGGCGAGAGCGTACATCCAGTTATTGTAAAGCCATCTTGACCGAAGTGGATACATCGGCGTCAGATGGTTGCATATGGCTGTAGTCCAGTTCTTTGGTATGATGACTTGACTGCTTGCTCCCAGCCACAAAGCATCAAGCCTTGAGAGGCCGGATCGGTGTGAAAGCATATCAATGAGAGTCATCTCAGATGCAAGTGACGAAGAAAGCTCGGGGATGTAAGAGTTGACAGGCTGATTCCAGTCAAGAAGATCCTCATCGACAAGTTGGGCAATGGTTGCGGAAATGAAAGCCTTGGTGAGAGAGGCGAGCGGGTATATGGTCGTCGAGTTGGATACCACACCTTGCTGCACATCCGCAAAGCCAAAGGAATGCTCAAGGATGGTTTCCCCGTGGTCCATAATGCCAATTGACATGCCAGCTGTTCCTCCTATCTGCACAAGATCATCAATCTGTTGCAGAGCTTTGTGAAGGCGTTGGCTCAGCTCCCAGCCCTGTAGAGACGAGAAGCCGGGCTCCGGTGATGAGATGGGCACCTGTTCCATGGCCCGTAATGCAAACACAGGTAGGATGTGCAGAGAAAAAAGGAAGGTAGTCTGCATTCTCGACCTGGTGAACAAGAGAAACGAGTCAGAAGATCAGCCCAGAATGACAAACCGGGAAGCAGGAAGCAAGCCAGGTTGTGAAGTCTGTACTGCACTTCCAGTTGCCAGACAGTAACTCTGTACTGGACTAACTTTGGATGTGATGTTTGGAAATCAGAAGGAGAGTACCCGTGAGCTCAATGTCCGCCTTGAAAAACTGGGAGTGGCCGTGTGAGCATCGATGATTGCTGGCCAGGGGGAGCGGCAGCATTTGGTGTGTTGCACAAAAGCATTGTTATTCCTGTTGGACCACGCCTCCCGTCCCCAACCTGCTGGCGCAGCCTCACTTGAGTGCGGCACAGCTGGACAGCCCTGGAGCTACGGAATTGCGGCCCAAGATAGATATACCTTGCTCCAACAACATCGACAGAGCCAGACTCCATCCCGAACTTTCAAAAACACGAGCGCTTTTTCAGCGACGCGCTGATCGACGTGCCCGACATCATTGTCTCCATGCAAGGTGGGCACTTTTCCTCGACTTGGTTCCTTGTGTAGGGCATGCTACGAGGAATCTTGGTAACTGCCAAGTTAACACATTACAGGTGCCACTCTTGACGACGACGTCATGGGACGCGCAGAGTCATTGACAGACTCGAATCAAAGTATGTCCGGGGCCACATACGAGGGTTAGGCAGGTTCGTGATGCCCTGCATCTTTTTCACCGCGTTCTCTCACTTTGCTGATGGACTCTAGCACTTGTGCAACCGCTGTCTCGAGCAGGCTTCCATTTCGGATCCACAGCGACGTCTAGTGATGCAGTCGCTGGCTACTCCGATATATCCTCGTATGAGATCATCCTCGACTCATCGCTTGTCTTCGCATCCAACGCGAGACCTTGCCTGCCTATCTACCTTCTGCAAGGCCATACTAGGAACGCCGAGCTTTCATGCAGAGGTGACATTCTAAGCCGGCTAGAACAGGTACTGGTCCAGGAAATCGTCCAGGATCCCAGCGAGCGTCCCATTGGGCCCAAGATTTTCACAATAAGTGGTCCTGGTGGCATGGGCAAGACGCACATTGCCGAGGAGTTTGCCATTTCACGACAGGAAAAATTCGATGCCGTTTTCTGGGTTCATGCAGACAGCGCTGACAAGCTGGATCAAGACTTTGGTAATATTGCACGGGCTCTTGGTCCCGAGAAAGCCTCCACAGACCTCGTCGTGAGCAAGGACTTGGTTCTTGACTGGCTGTCACGCCCGCCTACTCAGCACCCGAACACATCGTACCAAGCTCAAGATATCAAATGGTTGATTGTCTTCAACAACGCCGATGATTTATCGATCCTTCGCGACTACCTTCCTTCCGCCGGCACGGGCTCCATCATTGTGACAAGTCGCGACCCGAAGGCCAAGGACAAGATTTACTTCCCAGTCAGTGATGGTGTGGATCGGGATGGACTGTCGACAAGGAGTGCAGCTCACCTACTGCGTAAGCTGATAGGCTATGCCACCGAGGAAGAGTTTCAGCTCTCTGAGGAGATAGCAGACAAGCTCATCGGCTCGCCACTTGCGATTGTTCAGATCGCTGGGATAATGCGTCGGAAAGACTTGTCATTCAAGACTTTCTTGGATTCTATACGGCATATGAGAATCGAGGCTCCTTCTGCGAGTCTAACGATGGCAATGTCGTGGCAACTGATGGCAAGAATAAAACCATCTTCGCGACTTGGACATCGGAAGACCTCAAACCAGAGGTCGCATGTCTCCTGGACATGATGGCTTTCCTGGACCCAGATCAGATTCCGGAACGACTATTTACTCAGGTCACTCAACCGAAACCTGACGATTTGTTTCAACTTGACGTCCCATATTTCCCGCGAGACACCATGTCATATGTTGATGCCAGAACGGAACTGGCGCGATCATCACTCGTCAAACACAAAGTCCCCGAGAAGCAGCTATCCCTTCACCGCCTGATACAAGACGCTATCACTGTGAAAATGAGTCCAAGCAGAATGACTGCTGTGTTTCAAAGCACCGTCCTGCTACTCACTCGGCTCTGGCCATTCTCGACCTTCGATCACTCTACCGAGTTTCATCCACTTCGTCAAGTCTTATATCCTCATGTGCGGTTTCTGCACGCACAATACAGAATGATTGGTACGATGACGATGAACATTGAGTCGCGACGGAGGTTCACAAACCTCCTCGTTCATGCTGGATGGTAAGCTTTGAAGATTCCCGGGTGAGACATGTGGCTGACATACTACAGGTATCAAATTGTGATAGGACGAGCAACGGAGTCTCTTGTGCTCCATTAAGACGCCCAAAAGTTGTGCGAGGAAGTCGATGACGATTTTGAATCACGGGTTATTTGCTCCGAGGCTCTATTTTGTCAGTCCGAGGTGGGCCTGCTGACGAGCAACTTGTCCATGATTCTGGAGTTTGCGGCCAAGTCCATCGACCTGCTCAAAAGCATTGGGGACAACACTTGGCGTACCCCAATGATGTACAACTCTCTGGCTCTTGGCAACATCATGATCAAGAACTACGAGCATGCCGTGAAGGTTGCTGACATCTCCATTGCGGGCTTCTTGGTCCTTGCAGAGACCGACACGGAGCACTACCCTGATTCCCCAATTGTGAGTAAAGGATATGCTCTGATGTTCAAGGGCACAAGCGAGTCACTGGATCTGGCGGCCCATGTTCTGCTGGAACAACAAGCCTGGCGGAAGAAGACCTTCGACAAGGACCCCATTCCGTTAAGTGAGTCCCTCCGTCCATCAAGGTGTGCTTTCCGGCAGCTGACAGACAAAGTCCAGGCTTGGGTTGAGCTTGTTGACTCTGGGAGATGTTCGAGGTTGTCAGGATAGATGGGATGATAGTCTTGAACTCCACCGAGCAGCTTTAGAAAAACATCTGGAGTCACTGGGGGATAAACACCAACGGACTGCCGCGCTGTACATCAAGCTCTCGGACCATATGGTTCGCTTGTTACAATACGAGGATGCAAGGTATGTAAAGGGGCATGACCGGCACTCACCCAGGCATATGAAAGTTGCGCTTAAGGCTCAATGGTGACTTTACGAACCAGCTTCTACGTACTGACAAAAGCCCTAGGAAATACCTTGACCAAGCTTTGGAGATAGTTTCCAACAGGCCGGTGTTCGCTGTTGAGATCACAGGGGCCAAACTCAAACTGGCGAAAGTTGCCTCGTTACTTGGTGACGGCGCTTTGGCAGCCAAAGCTCGCTATGATGGTAATGTACTCTTGGCTGAGCTCAGCAAGAAAGAGAAACGTTCTCTTTCTGAGGATGATGTGGACGGTCTCTTGGCATTCTGGTCCAAGTAAGCCAGGCGATGGCTGTGCGTTGTTGCTTTGTCCTCTCAAGCTTTCAGGGTAGCTACGGGTTTCTCTGTTTTCATCTTTCCAGATACGTTTCTTGGCCTGGACGTTCGAATCAGTGAGACAGCGCAAAGGGAATCACAACTGTTTTAGGTGGCGTGAGCCCTCGCCAGCTAGTTCCCGGAACGGTAAAAGTGAAGCTATCGCGAGGTAAGATCGCGACCCTTGTGCGTGCCTGCCGCACTACGCGATGCCCACTGTGCTTCAAGCCAATAATCTAGTTGCTTTCACTTTGCGATGAATTTGCCCCGCAAATGGCTTCAACTTTGGCTTCTAGGTTACATATGTATTCGGCCACCTAACTTGAGGCGACGCGGCCGGCGCGGCGGCGGAATCGGCCCGGAGCCGGGAAACGTGGGTCCAGAAATGGTCCATAGGGTATCCCAAGCCAGGCAAGCGGCTTACCAGCACATACTCACAATCGATAGTTTATAACAAATGCTGCTAATGAAGGAACTTTTCAATCCCGCCCCACAGCCTCCTGCCTCCCTTCACTGACCACAAACCCTGGCGCTCATCTGATCCAGGTGTCATCCTCGCGTGACCGCTCGACACCTGCAAACCCCAGCGACACCTGCGCCGGCAAGGCGGCTCTCAGCAACCCACGACGGCCCCAGCAGCTCACTGTCTGATCCGCACCTCTAGCCCGGAGCCCGCAACCCTCTGAAGCGGAAACTTAGACCCTACTGCGGGAGCACACGGCTCGAAGGATGCGGCACGCATGTGTAGGCAAGCCCTGACATTGGAACTATTAGCTGGCAGCTCCCCGAGGGGCTTCCCGAGGGCGTATGTGCCACGGCACTGTAGAATGTGAGTGCTCGTCCCACGCGCCGGGTGATTAGGGGCGGGGCACTAGGACGGGAAAGCGTTTTAATCACCCCGGGAGGTCTAAGATCAGGGACTATTGCTCAATGAGGTACCGGACGGGGAAATTCATGGTGAAGTATAGGGCAATGTGTAGGCCGAGATTGACAGAGAAGTGGGTCTTTGCTACGGAGACCGGCAAGATAGAGACGTATTCCCGCGGGATATGGGGCTCGAGAGGATGAGTCCTGAGCGTGAAGGAGCAGCAGAGTGAACTTTGGGAGATATCGTTGGCAACGGTGACGGGGAACGCCGTGGAAGGTCGTGAGGGCCTGTGGGGGTCAGACAGCCGACTGATCGGGATGTGACACCGGGAAGAATCCCATTGTCTCGGCTCAGGTCGAGAGACAGGATGGGCATCAATGTATCGAGACCGCAGTGTTTGTGTCGAATGTCGAGCAGAGGCAGACATGTTGTCCCAAGCTCGAATCGCGAAAAGAATCAAGATTACAGTCCAGTGAGAACCCGAGCCGAACTTAGAAGATGGGACGAAGTGAATCTTCCTTGTTCCCTCAAACCCACCTCTCGCTAATCTGAAGAGAGTTTGACATTCCGGGTTCCTCAGCAGTGCCCGAGCGGTGCGTTGAAACAACGTTTCCTCGGCTCGCCACTCGCGCCCCGCAGCCCTGCTGAGTTCTGCGGCACAGGCCCACAGCCTGACATACTCTGGCTGGCAGTGGGCACTCACCTGGGCAGTAATCGCACCAAAGCCCGTTGAAGGACAGATCGCTGCTTGGTGCTCTTCTCTCTGCAATGTGCATGGAAGTGGCGATGCCATGCTGTGACAGAAAAAGTCAGGGTCCAATGAGGCTAGATGCTGCTGAGAGTTTGGGCCGTGGTGAAACCCTTGTGTGATCTGGGTAAATGTGCGGCAGGCGGCTCGAGTTGCACCCCACGGGGTGTGCTGCCATCTTGCTTGTGCATGAAGCTATCCCAAATTGAGACGACGTTCGGCCTTTTTGGTGAGATGATAAAAGCGAGCTTGTTGGACCATCTGCCATGTGGCAATTTGCAAATGGTTTGTAACAGTCTTGGTGAAGGGAAAGACGCAATGAAATGACTCGAACTATGATCATCGGTATGATGCCAGATGTCGGTTTGCAACCAACATGACCTCGAATGATTCAATATCGAGCAGCCGAGATGGCTTGGTGGTTGGCGTCTTCTCGTGAATCAACAAGGGAAGTTCGAGAGCTGAATGGGTCGTTGTCGTGGCTGTCGCGGCTTTTTGCTGGCGGATATATTTCGGGAGCTGGCTGGCTATGTTGTCCGTGCTTTCCTCTGTTGTCGTTAGATGGTGACCTGAAAGATAGACGAGGGCGAGTTTGGCTTGTCACATAGCATTGCGTGTCTGATCTGTGACGGCTTGTGTGCGGACCCAAGCTTGGGCAAAGGGGTGGATATCTTCACAGCCACACTGTGCTTTGCGAACATTTTTCTGACCTCCCAAGCGTGCCTTTTCATCCCTGAGATGTGCATCTTGGCGCTTTTACGGCTCGGTGCATTCCTCCTTCCCCTGTTTTTCGCTCTACTTGAACAACATCAAAGTTGGAGGCTGTCGAAAGTTGCGCACTTCACCCGAATGTTGAGTGGCTGCATGGGTGCCATGCGCGAGTGACCCGACGGCAGGGATCGCACCAACGCTAGTGCCGCGGCTGCAGGGATCTAGCAGCGAGGCAGCAAGGGTCTCAGCAGGGATCCGCACCTAAGGAAATTGCGCACGGCCAAAACGATGGAGAAGGCCCAGAAAGGGTCCCCACCCAAACACCTGTGAATTCGACGACATGTTGCATCCCAGTGGGCTGCGGCGGGTAGGTCCTCGTAAAAGCCGTCAAAGATTCGCGGACATCTCGTCTGCTTTGGGATGTGGCTCTCATGCAGCCCGCACAGTCGAGAACAATTGTGGTTCCTGCCGCGCCTTATCTCCTCCCCGGCTGCTCCTGCACCCCAGATCGTGGTTGGGATGTTTTTATCCAACACACCTTCTTCTTTTCTTCCAATTCTTCCCCTCCTTTTCTTCTCTCCCAACCATCGCCAATACCGTACTTTCTCGCCTCCCTTGACCGCTCAACCTCCCAACCAGCCACCTCCAGTCACTCACTTTGCCTACCTTACCCATCTCGTCATTCTTCATCTCCGTACAAAATTGCATCAAAACCTGAACCAGTGCCAATTTAGCATCTCGAGTACCCGGTTGAACCTGAGCAGGTTGCACAGATCACCTCGTGCGTGCTTTCCAAACCACACACGCGCATAATACCTCCGACGCTACACCACACAAAAACAATTCACAATGGGCGTCTTCGACCGCATCCACTCCCGCATCGAGATCTGGCGTCTCGAGCGCCGCTACACCCGCAACCGCGACCGCCGCACCACCTTCGTCTCCAACGCCATGTACGTTGACGGCGAATACGTCTACCAGACGCCCAACACAACCGGTTCCTCCTACAACTCTTCCAGCGGTGAGGTCTCCCCCACAACCGTCTACGAGCCCTCAGCCTTCGGCCCTCACAGCGGCTACAACAACTCGTCATCCGAGACACCCGCCGCAACCAAGCAGCGCAAGAAGCTCAACCGTTTCAGCTCCATGCCTGGATTTGGCTCGTCATCGGTTGGGAACAGAGATGCCGTGGCGCCGCGGCCGGATTGGAGGACACAGCGGAACAGCTTCGACGGTGCTGGACGATAAGTGATGTACCGCCATGGAGCACGCTTGGTTCGATTGCGCTCTGCATACGGATACCAAGCTTTTAGCCACGCACGACGCCGAAGATGGGAGAGGCCGGCATCAGCATGAGTGCGCCCTTGTCCAGTCGCGGAATCCACCGTTGACCACTGGGCGCCGAGATCCAATCTCCTGTCCATGCTCAGCCTTGGGTCAGCGCCACCATTGGCATCGGCTTGCTTTGAAGAGCCCCGCACGCGACTCACATCGATGACCCACAATCACGACCTGCACAAAATGCGCAGACACGTCACGGCGCCGCGTGGCCGTCCTTGGGGACAGCAAAGAGAGAGGCGTTTTACGATACGGCATGGTTGGAAGAAGAAAATCGCATGTTGTAACAGGAGTTCAGCGTTCTTATGTCTTTTGTAATTGGGGATTGTCACTGCCAGTCGGACTGGTTCTCGACAGGCCAATGGACGAGGACTGATACCTCGAAAATCCCTCGATGTATATACTTTCACGATGGCAGTTGTCACGCAGCAATCCATACACTTCAGCCTTACTGGTCCTCCAACCTCACACTCCGCTTATCATCTGGCGTACTTTCTTGTGTTAGTGCAGCTGATGCTATCTAGTGGTAAAGTCAGCCAGCTAACCAGCAGCGAGACGGATCCAGGTCGAGGAGCGTGGTTCGCCTGCCTCTCCTTGTACCACGAGCATCACCGTAAGTGATTTGCCCACTGCTGAGTACGCAGGACACACAAGTAACCATGCCCATGCCAGCACGACAACTTCTGCCACACTCCGCTGCCGTTGCCTCGCCAGACCTCGGACCGGCTCCTCGACCTCACAAGCCGTCGACGCAGCTCGGCCCCTCGGCGTCAAGAGCATCAATCCTACGAACGCACACGATGACGACAGCTGTCCGTCTTCCACACATTCAGCTAGGTCGTTTCGCCGCCCTTTCATACAATTTGGGTGGGGAGTAGGATTTTGTACTGTTGACGTCTGCGCGCAATATGCAAATCAAGAGAAAGTTTGGGTGCCCCGACTCCCGAGAGTAGTATAGAACTGCGTACTCCGTATCCCGGCGTGCGTGTTGTGGGGTGATGGTTACAATCTGCGGCACAGCCTTGCAGTAGCTAAACTTTGTCATCGGTAGAGTCACAGCCTTACGTTGCAAGCGCTTGAGGAGACAAGTGTGCCGACTCTCTTACAAGAGCGATTCCTTCAGGGGCCCGGTGGCCAAGACCTTCTCCGTCTTCCACTCCCTCAATCTCCTCACTTCGCCTTTCGAACCCACCCGATCCCCACCATGGCCACACCCGAGATACTAGGCATCCTAACAGATGCGGTCAAGCGACCCGTTCTGTGCCCGGTAGTACTGAATACGAAGAAAGCAACAACTCGTACTTCACTCAGTTCGAAAGCGAGCTCAAACCCTCCTACATCGTAGCACCCGCGAACGTGCACGAAGTACAAAGCTTGATACGCGCGGTCTTCGCCCCCACCTGCTCGCCGGCTCCCGCCAACTGGCCGTCCGTGGTCACGGCCACACGCCGTTCGCGGGCAGCGCCAACATCCAGGGTGGGGTGACGATCGACATGCGAGGTCTGCAAGGTGTTTCTTTGAATGAGACAAGACAGAGGTGACCATTGGCGCTGGAGAGAACTGGGCGAGCGTGTACACCGAGCTGGAGAAGCATGGCTTGACTGTGGCTGGCGGTCGGGTCGGACGTATCGGGGTGGCTGGCTTCCTGCTGGGAGGTGAGTGACCTCCGCTTCTGAGTTCAACCCAGGGGAGATTGCTCCAGCAGTCAATACTGAAATGTGTATAGGTGGACTGTCTATGTTTTCGGACAGGTTTGGCTTTGCCTGTGATTCGGTGCTGGAGTTCGAGGTCGTCGTCGCTTCCGGAGAGGTGATTCGTGCCAATGCGGACAACAATCGCGATCTATGAATCTCCCTTCGCGGAGGCCTGAACAACTTCGGAATAGTCACGGCTTTCAAGATGCGAGCTTTCCCGGCTGAAGATGTGTGGGGTGGTGTGATGTACTACGTGCCGCATTGAGTGAAATGGTGCTGAGACAGACTGATTCCCTCCCTCGTGGTTCTGCTGTTCCAGCATCCACCACTTTGTTCTGTGGGGGTTATGCAGCAGAGTTCTTACGCGCAGCAGGTCCTTTTCCCAGCTTGCACAGAATGCCGTCGAATATGCGTCCAGTCAAGATACTCTAGCCACCGACATCATGGTCAGCGCTCGCTACGGGTTAGGCCACGAGGTTGCATCTTGTGTCATGTACGACACCAAGGGTCAGGAAAGCCCGCCGCCGCTACAGCGTTTCACTTCCATGCCGAAGATGGAAGAAATGTCTACCACGCGGACCTCTTCACACCGCACCCAATGCGCCGAACTGTCCAAGTTCTCTAGTAATGGCTTGCGGTCAGTATCTCTGCCCCTCATGCCTTGTCTTTTTTTTTTAATCTCACTGACTTTGTTTCAGACAGTACTGGGCCTCCCTTACTATCCGCTCGGACGTTGCGCTGATGAGAGTTTCATGGGCTATGGCAGCAGACTCTGAATAAGATCAATCATGCAGAAGGATTCATATTCTCCTGTAAGTCCAACCGCCAGCCACTGTCCAACGTCCAACGTCCCATCTCATCAACCCCATCTGAAATCCGCAACATGCTGACAACTGTATAGTTGGGTTTCATCCTCTGACCGAGGCTCTTCTTCAGAGCTCTGCAGCTGCAGGTGGAAATGCCATGGACGTTTTACCTTCAGATGGACCTCTCTTCGTTGTACTGATCAATCCTGTCTGGAAGCTTGCGGAGGATGACCAACAGATTTTCTCACAGGTCGATTTAATGCTACAAAACCTCAGAAATCTTGCACGTGACAGAGGGCTTCTACATCGCTACATCTTCACCAACTATGGATACTCCAAGGATAACATCATGGCAAGCTACGGGCAAGCAAGTATGGAAAAACTTAAAAGGGCGAGCAAGAAGTATGATCCGGAAGGACTTTTCCAGAAAGGTGTTCCTGGTGGATGGAAGTTGCGGATTTGAGCAATGGATTGGCTGTTTGTTGTATTGGGATTTATTCCCTCACAATCAGTACCCACAGTTTGGTCGGGTAGTCAGTGCTATGAAGTTTATTATTGAGCTATATATACATGAGCAGCATTGTCATTACCTTTCATGTTATACATGGAGATCCTATCATGTCCATATCATTGATTTGTGTTGTGGGTGGATCAACCATATTGCTACTTAAGCAGGTGCCCACAAGGCTGAAGGCTACCCATCAATTGAAGATTACCTAGTAGGTATGTTGGACCATCCCGATGACAGTGACGAGGGCTTCAGACGCACGAGTCACTCTTTCCTCGGCTAGCTGATTTAGGATTTATAGAACCGTTTCCCACCCTAGATAGCTAGCTGCCTATTTTAGTCTTCCCACTTAGACCTACACAATTCGCTCACTCCGCCAGTATTTATTTGACTACGTATACGTTTTATCTGTACCGGTACCCTTACCTATCAACAAGGTACTCCAATACAACCTAAAAACATGCACCCGAATAGCAAGTGGTATGCATCAATCCGTTTTTACCCAAGTGTTACAAGTAAACAGCAATCAGGACAAATTACTTTGTGAAACCCAAGGATGTATAAACTCTGCTGGGCACTAGCTTGTTCCACCTGGTACTCCAGGAAACTTGGAATATATCAAGTTCGCCCCGTAGTATAAAGAAAAGCCTCTAATAAATAATTCGGATTGTGAAATGTGCAGATACTGGAGTATTACGAGATATGTATATAGTCATCTACCTTTGTCACTGGAATAGTGATATAGGAACCAAGATGATAACCTAGAGTTAGCGGTAATCATTGATTCAAAGTATCTAGCTATTAGCTCTAACTTAACAAGAGAACATCATGTGTGATAGCTCATTAAGACTTATTGACCCAGTATATTGTCAGTGAATACTGGGTGAAGTCCTCCAAGTAATCTGGTCTTCACAGTTGGTCATGTCCCCCCTCCCAATCGTATTAACTTGCCAATGAGTCCTTGTCCCTGGATAATATGATTGAGGTTGAATGTCCTCTATGTTGGGCACTGAGTCAACCTTAACGGAGGTCATCTTATGAATTTCATACTCCTATTGGTTATCATAGGCCTTGAAATCATGCGTAGCTGGCATTCGAGACAATGGTTCGACCAAACCGGAGGTGAACCCATCAGATTCATTTCTAAAGGGTTGGTGGCTGGCACCTGCAATGGAATGCATGTCCACACTACTTAGTACCTGTGCCCTTGACACAGGACAGAAGGGATTGGAAGCTGCGGAAAAGTGAAAGGTCTGCAAACTGGGCCACTGTCCAGTACTTGGCTAGCGATGGCATGCAAGCCACCGACAATGTCACAAAGACCTCTGCTTCACTGCATATAATGATCAATATCATGCATCAATTAGCATCGACTTACATGCAAGCAAATGTCTGTGCTGCTGCCTATGTGGAATCTGCAGATTGCACAATCCATATTCGATACTGGACCGTAAGTATACTGGCAATGAGGGCATTTGAAGATGGTCAGCATATACGGAGGACAGAGCAGACGAATATGAATACTGACAACAGGCCAGTCCCAAAGATAAAAACTAGGCCGAATTTCTTCTTCGAGGGCATTTGAAGCTTGTATATAATTGGCAAAGGGGCTACAATGATTCCATTATCAATGGCAATGTTCATAAGCCTGAACCAAGCCGGGTGTGGAGAGAAAGTTGCAGTAAGAGAGGAGACTGAAGTCCATCCCCTCCCACTATAAGCCATGCAAAACTTGAAAACCATTGGTACTATGATATCTCATATTAGAATAACTTTGTAGAAGCAGTCTTTAGAGACTAAATACTCACCTGTTATCCAATAGACTCCAATTATAATGGGCATGAGGAAGTAGATGAATAGCTTTAATCAATGTATTATGTGGAAAGCCCGGTGATAGAGGAGAAGAATCGATGATTTCAAGGTAGGTGTGCATCTGCCGTAGGTCAAGACTGATGTTGGTTCCGGACCCAAAATCGGAGTGCTCTTCTAGCAAAATTAATGCCACAGCCAAGAACAGCCTATTGAAATCTGGTAGGCGTATTCAAATTTGAGGTTGCATTGTAGCTGGGCGAGCTATAACCAACGCCTCAGCAATGCAGATACTTCAAGTGTATATTGCAAGCTGCGGCACAGCTAAGTAATGTTGTATCACAGAGAGCAACAAAGCTGGCCAGAACACCATGATAAATGATAAGATATGTAGGTACAAGCCAATCTTGCTTATCGCAGTATATTGTAAATACTACCCTAATAGCATGGATTAGGGAAACAGTGGCATCCACCAATTCTAAGCTGTACTATAGTGAATGGACACCTAGACTCTTTGGACAGCTACAGGTCTATAGGTACCTTTCATAATCACACAAATATAATTTGCTTATACTACAGCAGCGTAGCATGCAATGAAGTACTATACTCTAGTGAATATATATTATAGAGAATAGCTTCAGCAATGCCCAAGTGCTTAAGACCTAAGCCTAGACATCTGCTATTTCGATGATGACTTGCCGGGAGCTCTCCATTTAAATAATATTGTTGCATGGCTCTAATAAAAAATCAACCTACCTTGATCTCTACCTAAGTACATAGCTGCTGTGCCGAGGTGGTATCAAATGGTTGGTCATCTAATTATCATACATCTGGTGAAAGTGGATGGAATGTATAGACTGTTATTTATAGACACTCCATCATTTGCCCTATTAGAGTGCTATAGTGATACTGCACGCAGCCCTAGAGGGATGCAAATATGGGTACTAGGTAAAATATTGCAAAATAGAATATTGCAAAATGAACAGATGTAGGGGACTCCCTGGTCATGTCTTGCCCCAGACTTAGAAGATTTTCCCCCTTTGTTATTCACTTCATCTTAATTCAGCCAGAGCTGAAAGGACAGACTAAATTTTCCATGCTTCAATCCTCGATCTAGCTCCACATCTCTCCTCTCCTGCATTAATTACCTTCGGTATTACACGGGAGGCAAGCGAAAGATCTCAATATGGATTTGCCGTAGGCTTTTGTCGACAATCATGGATGCATCCACCAGCATCCTGCCATACTAGCCAGCTATACTTGTCTTGTTCATGGCGTTCTTTTTTGGGAAGGCTTGCTGTTGAGTATCCTCCTGGCTTGCTAATTTATTCATGACAATCCTACCTCAACAACAAAATAAATTACTGATCTATCAAACTTACAGCAGCAAATACTGCCTAAGCTGGTTTGCCTGGAGTTCTGGCAAAGCCAATGATAGCTCTTCACCTACCCCATTACTGCGAATAAGGTATTGAAAGTAGCTTATGCTCAGGTGTATATTAAGTGATGCTACTCTTTTCGCTTTCTCTACCACATCAACTAATGGAGACTGCAGATGAAAGGGAAGCCAATGCGTATCAATACCCTGGAAGGCTGGATGACTTTGGTGTGCTCGCCCGGGCTCATCAAACAAATCAAAACTGCCACCAATGAACAGCTATAACTACATGCAGCCGCGAAGGAAATTCTGAAGCCAAAGTACACAATGAATGGATCCAACTGGCATGACCAACAAGGAATTGAAGGCATTGGTTTTGTCCGAACACAGCGAACTTTGTTGACATGCCATTTACCTCAGTTGACACTAGGGACCCAAGTCATACTGGACAGTTTTTTTCCCTCCAGAGCTTCAATTCAGCAACAACAGGAGTAACGGTATCTACCAACAGCCCCCACACTTCAAAGATGTACATATGGAGTCTCAAAGCACAGCAGCTGATAGATAAACAGCCTTGACATTGTTGAAAATGAAGTTAAAACGTCTGCTGTCTGAAAATATCACAGCTAGCAAAAACTAGCTAACTAGCCAAATAGCTAGTTATTCGGCACTCCAAAGAGAGAGACGTGGCCTCAAATCAGACGTCTATAAAGACATGCCAGTTGGCCACTCCTTAGTTATTTAGCTATAGTAACCTCAATCCATACATAGTTCACACCCAATTATCAATAGACATTATGCAAGAGAGTTGTTACAAATTTTAATGCATACGCCTTCTTTAATCCAGATTACAGTATATAATTTGGATCTTTATATATATATATATATATATATATATGCAAATTATACAAATACTAGCTTCCAGAGCTTACTACAAAATATAGGAAATTTGGAAAACTTTTATAGTGTATCGTCAAAGTATAGCTCTAGTTGTACATTTTAACGCTAGGTGGCCAAAGGGTGGAACTATATAAGTGAATAGTTTAGATTACCTAAATAGATATATAAATCCCCAGGTAGCATTATATAGTGAATATCAGGCATAGACAATATAGTCAATAGTATATAGTATATGAATTGATTATATAAGACAACTCCCTGCACAATTAATCGCTCTGCTATTGCCTTTAGATTTAAGAAAATTCACCATAATATTACTTAGGTAATTTGAGGAGAGTGAGAAGAAGAAGAAAAGACGAAAAAGGGAAAGAAAAGAGCAAAAGAAATTTTAGAAAAAGGGATAAAAGAAGGAAATAAAAAACCATATCTTCACTTAGAGTGATAGATAGTTAAGGCTGGCTACATATGATCAAGCTCCAAGTTTTGGTCCGATCTTACGATGTTTGAGAAGGCCCTGCATGCTCAGATTCGAGCTCATCCTCGCCAGGACCCATGCCAGAGCCAGCACCCTCCAAACCGATCACCTGCTGTGACGACTGGCCAGCCGGATGCTGGTGAGGCCCTGCCTCCGGAAGTTCCCGCTTTGAACTGCTTACTTCCATAGTACTTGCTGTGGCGTAGTGTGTATTTCCCATCTCGCTGCCCGAGGATGCTTGCATGGCTCTGGAGCTCATTTGGCTTGGCCCTGGCCTGGGGGTTGTTGAGGACTGCAGAACATACCAGAATTAGTAAATTGTCATTGATGTACCTGCAAAGACAACAGAAAAGCAGTTGCTGCAACAGAGAAAAAAAAAAAAAAAAAAAAAAAAAAAAAAAAAAAAAAAAAAAAAAAAAAAAAAAAAAAAAAAAAGAGAAAAAAAAAAAAAAAAAAAAAGAAGAAGGGGAGGAAAAAAAAAAAAAAAAAAAAAAAAAAAAAAAAAAAAAAAAAAAAAAAAAAAA
>PYFS01003177.1:0-44283 GCA_003671545.1 Ophiognomonia clavigignenti-juglandacearum | reverse complement strand
CCCCCCCCCCTTCTCCCTCTTTTCCCCCCCCCCCCCCTTTTTCTCTTCCCAATTTTTTATATTTTTTTTTTTTTTTTTTTTTTTTTTTTTTTTTTTTTTTTTTTTTTTTTTCTAAAAAAAATAAAAAAATGCAGCTTGAGCCATAATCTGGCTGTCATCACTTGACCCTGGCCAGAAGCCGATGATGAGCACAGCTTCTCTTAACATTCCCTAGATTCCAAGTGACTTCTCCAATGACCTCTTTTGATGGGATGCACTTCAGGTGATTCATCCTAAATTTTGGACCTCTTTTGCATGGCATTTCTAGCCTCCTGTCGAAATGCCAAGTCCTCCAGAATCTCTTCAGAGCCTCCTCCAACAACCATCATTCGCAGATCCCTCGTGATTTGTTCAATGGTTCCCCCACCTCCTGGACCATTCTTCTGATAGGCAACACCACCCATGATCTGCTGGGCCTCCCTCGCCGCAAGCTCCAGCATCCTCCCTCCCGATACTTTCGCCAGCGCGATTCTGCCCGCAATGCTGTCTGTCTGCCAGCCATGCACCTGCACGTGGTATGCGATTTGCTCCAGCCATGCCCAGTGGGACTCGACCTCCCTGCCGATGGTCACCAACTTGTGGCGGATGATCTGGTGGCTGATGAGTGGCTGGCCAAACGTTTCGCGGTTGGTCGCGTACTCCAGCGCCGTGCTCATGCACGTGCGGGCTTTCCGGTTGCATATGGCGGCCATGATGAAGCGCTCCTTGTTGAAGTTGGTCATGATGTACTTGAATCCGGCGTTCTCCTTGCCGAGCAAGTTCTCCGCGGGCACGCGAACATCGGCCATGCGCACCCAGCTCGCGCCGCCCGCGTTCTGGCCGCTGTTCTTGATCTTCTCGATCTCGATGCCGGCCGAGGCGAGCGGTATCACCAGCAACGAGATGCCTCCCAGTCCGGGGCTGCCTGTGCGGACGGCCGTGGTCATGTGTGTTGCCCACTGAGCACCGGTGATCCACTTCTTGGTTCCGGTGACCGTGTAGAATTTCCCGTCTGGGTCCTTGATAGCCTTCGTGCGGATGTTCCCCACATCACTGCCGCCGGTGGGCTCGGTGATCCCCAGACAGAAACTTGTTTTCCCCGTACAGAGCCCGGGGATCCACCGACGCTTCTGTTCCTCGGTGCCGTGGTTCATGACCGGCGGGACCCCAATAGCATTGGCACCTCCGGCGAGCGCGATGCCCACGCCTCCTTCAAACCGCGCGAGCTCGTCGATGAGAATCAGGCGATGGAAGGCGTCCAGCTTGTCGGTGGGAATGCCTGCCAGAGTTGAAATTTCCGGGGGCTTGTATTGGGACGGAATGTCGGCGAGGGGCAGGCCGCTCTGGAGAAAAGACTGTTTCACGTGGTCTGGACAGTCTCCGTTCTCTTCCCACTGGAGAGCATGTGGGAGGATGTTGGCGTCAACGTATTTCCTCGCGTACGCTTGAAGAGACCTGTGAGACTCGTTGTAGTAGGGTGATTCGAGGGAGCTCAGCCATGCAGGCTCGGCCCACGAGAAGGTGGTAGTGGCGGCGGACGACATTCTGAGGTTCTTCAACTGTGCTCAGTACACGGTGAGGTCAAACCTGTATTCAATCCCAGGAAAGGTGGGAGGAGGAAATAAATGGCCTCAAAGTCATGGTAGTCTGATGGCGGAAGACCGTGAGCCGAGGTTGAATATCAGCAGATGCTTGCTACATTAGCTGCCATATATTTTACTTCCCCGCATCGTGGCTAGTTGAAACTGAGTGGCTTCCGAACCTAGGTGATGCCACAGCACATTTTCCGCGTCCGACACCAACAAAACGAGTCAACACGTGACAGTGCCTCCAGATGGACAGATGCACCTCGGTCTCGCCCTTCGTCATTTAGCTGGTCTAGTCTCTATGAAGCGCAGACTCAGTTCGGCAGTGTTAATGGGCAGCGTGTTCTTCCAGGAAGGCACAAAATGGAAGGGAATCATTCCTGGACCTTTGAAGATGGTGATGGCGTGGATCTTGGAACATTCACAACCTTCAAACTTGGCAAGCGAATTCATTCAAGAATGAGAAAAGACAAGGTGGATAAGGCGAGACACGTGACACCCCGAGATTCGACCGGAGCGATGTGGACCTGTTTTGATGAGTCAGAATCACATACGAAACAACACTTGCAAGTTCCCTGACACGTGCAATCTCAACTCCAACGCCCATCTTGACTCCCGGCTGCGTATCATCTTCACAGGACTGGTTTCGCGGTCCATTGTTCAAACCCAAGGAATCGGCAAGAGAGCCAGCCAGGATGGCAACAAACACACAATCAGGCTCCAAGGAAGCAGCGGTACAACAACCTGCTCAAAGAAAGAAAGTGCCAGGCAATGTCGCTACCGAGAAGCAAGAGGTGAAGATTCTGATGCTGCATGGTATGTGGTCCGATGTTACCAGGCCTGGCCTGCTGACAAAGTTCCCAAGGTTTACTAACCTTCATCAACAGGCTATGCACAAAGCGGGCCCCTCTTCCGGTCCAAGACAGGCGCCATGTCCAAGATGATAGCCAAAGCCTTGCCGACCATCACCGCAACACGCATCTACCCAACAGGCCCGCACAGGCTCCAGCCCGCCGACATCCCGGGCTTCCAGCCGCGCGACCAAGGCGGCGCCGCCAAGGAGGGCTCTGACGCGGACCCGGACGTGTACGGGTGGTTCTTGCACGACGAGGAGCCGGGCCCCCTGCGCGGGTTCGCGGAGGGCATGCGCGCCATCGCGGACGCCATCGAGGAGGCGGGCGGCGTCGACGGCGTGCTCGGCTTCAGCCAGGGCGGCGCGGTCGCGGCGCTGGTCAGCGCGGCGCTGGAGGGGGGCGGGGACCGCGCGGCGGCGGCGGCGGTGCTGCCGCCCGAGGACGCGGACGAGGAGGTGTCGCGGGCCTGGGTGGCGCGCCTGCGCGAGGCGAACGGCGGGAGGGCGCTGCGGTTCTGTGTCGTGTATTCCGGGTTCGTTGCGCGGCCGGGGGCGCAGCTTGGGTGGTTGTATGAGGGTGGGATCAAGACGCCCTCGTGTCACTTCTTCGGCAGCATGGACAACGTGGTGGAGGAGCCGAGATGCAGGGCTCTGGCAGAACAGTTTGTGGGAGCCGAGACGATCGTGCATCCTGGAGGTCACCATGTGCCTGTGAGAAAGGAATGGGTGGCTCCGCTGGTGGGGTTCCTGAAGAAGGTGGTGGAAAAGGAGGAGACGGCGGCATAACTCCAGGAGGACGGGAAATCAACAAGACCGTGCACTACTAAGGCGCACGGATCTGCGAAGCCAGTGTAGAGGGCCACGGCTTTGAGTGAGTGAGTGAGCTCGAGCCGCACTGCGTACGAGACCATGTCAAACCGGCGACGCAGCGGCAGATAGACCAATACCGATTCTGCAGGATCGGCACTGGGTTCCAAGCGCACCTGTGGGTTCGCGGACTCGGCGTAGAGAGGCAGGATGATCTCTTGGCATCCACAAATGCATGGAGAGCTCACTGCGGTGTCGAGAGCAGGGGGAACTGGCGCTTTATGTGTGCGTTTCTGGGCTGGGAAAGTGCGTTGACCTCCTTCGATGGCCACCAAGACAGACAGATAGCAGCATATGAGGGAGAGCATCCGGCGGGCCTGGGCAAGGCTTCAAGTCTGGAAGACTGGGCTAAGTGGGCTTACATGTGGGCCAGACAACATGTCGTGATCGGGGAACGAACTTCAGCTGCGTGAGTATGTAATTGGCAGGTAAGGCAGGAAGTCTAACTGCCCCATCCCGCAAGCCAACATTGCGCACCGGTCGCCCAAATGGGAACCTGCCAACAGAGTGATTCTTCATGTAGTCCACTATGAAGGAGAAGTCAGAAGGAGAGTGGCAAGCCTCTTTCGTGATCATTGTCAGAGGCTATCACTGATCAGCGCCATGGCTCCACGGCTGATTGCAAGGCTAGGCATTGCAAAAGGCGGCAAAGAATCCGAGATGACTCGAGATAAAAAATAAAAAAGCCCGAGCGGGTCGCAAGACGATCAGGAAGCGGGTCCTAATGAAGTGGACCCACCCCCTGACAATAAAGTCAGGCAGTGGTAAGCAGCGTGGCCCGAACTTTCTTTCGACGACGCCTTTTTCCCAGCAGGAGATCTTTCCCCGGAGTAAACATCTCAAAAACGAAGAACACCGTCGCGCAAAGTGCTCGCTCGCCTGGCCATGGCATCATCGCCCATACCTGTCAACAACAAGGAGACGACGCCCTCCAGCACGCCCTTGGGTCTCAGCGCAAGGGCATCGTCAGACTCATCGAACATCGCGCCGGTCACGGAGGAGCTATCGCCCAAGCGAGGATGGCTCGCGACCCTGAGCGACGACATTGACCCTGCGCACTCGGACCTACCCGTCGTCACCTGCTCCTTCGTGTCTGGTCTCTGTGACAGCGTCGCTTTCAACGCCAGCAGTGTCTTTGTGAGCATGCAGACCGGTGAGTCTTGTGTCTTGGCCCTGCCCCCCCCCTCCCGGAGGGCTCTCAGGTCTTGGCTTAAGGCAAAGGCACCTGTGAACTCACATGGTGGTCACATTTTCTAGGAAACACCATTTTCCTGGCCCTCGGCAGCGCCAACCTTCCCTATGGCTCGTCCACGCTCTGGCTGAAAGCACTGGTGTCCATCGGAGCCTTCTGGGCCGGCTGCTGGTCCTGGGGCCAGACTCGGCGCATTGGCAACAAGCGCAAGTCGACGCTCGCCCTCTCTTTCCTGGTCCAGGCGCTGTTCATCCTCATCTCGGCCGCGCTGGCGCAGAGTGGCGCCATCCCGGCGTTTGGGCTGTCGGGCCTGGGCACCGAGGCCAGCCACGAGCTGGTCAAGCGATATGAGACGAACGCCATGTCGTTGGCTCCGCTGGCCTTGATGGCGTTCCAGTTCGGCGGACAGATCGTCACGAGCCGGGTATTGGGGTTCAACGAAGTCCCGACGAACGTGCTGACTTCGCTGTACTGCGATTTGTTGTCGGATCCGCTGCTGTGGGCGCCCATGGGCGGCAATGTCAAGCGGGACAGGCGCATCTCGGCCGTCATCTTGATGCTGGCGGGGGCGATCATCGGCGGGTGGCTACAGCGATCGAGGGCTGGCATGCCTTCAGCGTTGTGGATAGCGGGAGCGGTGAAGCTGGTCATCGCCGTGTCTTGGCTGACCTGGAAGGGAAAGGCCCCAGCGAAAGCCGAGAAGGGGTCCGCGAAGGTATGAGTGCATCGTTGGCGTGGTGGTAGTAGGGCTTTTTGTTGAGCCGGCAAGGGTGGTCAGCCTTGTCAGCCTCCTCAAGTCTAATATTCTTTCCCGGCCGTGTATTCATCATAGACAGATACCCCCCCCCCTGTGGCCACGCTATAGAACGACTAGATCCACTAGAATAGACGCAACTCCCAGATAATCAATACCCCTCTCGAGGCAGACTCCTTCGATGCCGTCCATCGATGCTCCAATTCTCTGTGCTCACAGCTTCGATCTGATGAGTGCATTCTTCTCCCACAGACCCGACTTGTCCAGATTCGGTTCGCCGTCGTAGATATCCCTCTCGAGCATTCGAGTGTTCACCTGATACACGAAATGTTAGCTCACGCCTTCCTGCCAGTCATGCATTCGTTGGGGGTTCAGTCGGTGACTCACGAAACGAGGCCCCAACTCCTGGATGTTGTTCGCTCCCAGCAGACGCATGCATGTCTCCGTCTCAGCTTGCAGGACTGGTTGTCGTCGTTAGCCTCCGTCCTCCAGGCAGTGTGGTTAAAGGGGGCCCGCAAGTCAAACTCACTTTCAAAGGTCCTGTATACGCCCTGCCATCCGCCCGCGCCCAGTCCCCAAAGCGGTGGCCGGCCTATTCCCACAGCCTTTGCCCCCAGACACAGGGCCTTGACCACGTCCGTGCCTCTTCTCACACCGCCGTCGACCCAGATCTCAATGTCGTCAAACACGTGCGGGCAGTATTTCCTGCACTCGAGCAGCGTATGGATGGCAGGCGGCGCAGTGTCCAACGCACGCCCACCGTGATTCGAGAGGATCACTGCCTTGACCGTCCCCGGGTTCTCTTTGGCGAATTTCGCAGCGAGGTACACATCCTCGTGCGTTTGCAAGCCCTTGAGCACAATGGGCATTCCCGGCACCACCTTGGACAGCCACGGCAGCGTTGTCTTCCACGTCAAATCAGCGGCTGTGCCGGCGAAGAGCGATTGTCCCACCCCGCCACCAGCGCCTTCTTCCTTGACCTTGCCAATGGCGGGGTAGTCTACCCGACTCTGGGCCGGCGCACCAGAGCTGACCAGGCCCTGCTTCTCATCCATCTCTCGCTTGCCCGGGACCGGCGCATCCAGCGTCAAGACGATGAATTTGTACCACTGCTTCATCTTGGCAATCCTCGCCAGCATGGCCTCGCTCTTGGCCCGGTCGTTTTGCACATACAGCTGCCACCCAAACACCTGGCCCTCCTGTGCGTCCTTGACAATCTGCTCGGGCGTCATGCTCGCATTGTTGCTCACGATCTGGCACGCGCCAAAGTACCCCGCCGCTTTCCCAATGCCCGCCTCGCCGTCTGGGTGTGCTAGCCGCGCCATGGCGGCGGGACAGACGAAGACGGGGGTGCGGACCCCGAATTCGCCCAGCAACGAGGTCGAGGTGTCGCATTGTACGCAGTCGACAAAGACGCGTGGGCGCAGCAGGATGGAGCGGTAGACGGCATTGTTGTAGTGTTTGGAGAAGAGATCGTCGGCGGCTGAGGCGTAGTAGGCGCGGCACTTGTCTGAGACCAGGCGCTGGGCGACGTCGGCAATCTCGTCGAGGTTGAGGAGGTGGTCTAGAGGTGGGGCAACGTATTTCGTGGGCACTGTCGCGGCGGCTGATGTTGGTGCAGGAGGGGAGACGTTGTCGTTGTCGTTGTCGTTGCCAGTGGCTGAATTGGCTCGGGCGAGGCTGTCTGCGTTGACACGGCCGAGCTTGGCTTCTGGCTTGAGGTTGTCTTCGATTGTGCCTGGAGGGTGGATGGGGTCGTATTCTTCGGTGGCGTCTTTGCCGGCGAGCTTGAGGATGATTTTGGAACCGCCGGGGTGTTCGGCGAGGAAGTCGGTCACATCGTAGACGTTTCCGTAGAGAATGACCCAGCAACTGTCCGCGGAAGTGTGCTTCGCAACTGTAGCGGTGCCTGTATTAGTCTATGCATTCTTCAAAATTGCTGTGTTTCTGTTTGTTTAGCGCCGGAATTGGGGTGGACGACTTGCCCTCTTCCACAGTAAACTCCTGTGCCATCTTGAAAGTACTAGTCGGCGATGGAAACGGGGAAAGGAATATATAGGTATATATATAGACACGACAAAGCACTAAGTAGAAATCAGAAAAGAAAGCAGAAGAAGCAGGAACATCATGAATGAAGGTGATGTGCTACCCCGAGCGGGCAATAATATTAATACATGGACGTCGTCAAGTGATGGTAACATCCATTCTGCAGAGCCTCCGACGCCCGGGGGCTCCCTGGAGCAGATCCGATCAGTGTTGACGGCACCCAAAGATCCGACTTACAGGCAGCTTTCGGCGACGATTGCCGCTATAAGACGAACATTCAGAGCTTGATTGATTCCCACAGCACCTGGGCAGGAGGTACCTTTGTAGGCGGACCCCACTTCCCCGGCCCGGCGAGTCACTGACGCGGGGGGAGAACTTTAGAACCTTGAAGTGACAAATCGACCCTGTCTTATTCGCTGCAACATTGACCCGAGGACGTGGAGCCCTGAGTGGAGAGTGGCAGTTGTGCTTCGTACAGAGCACTTTCTCTGAACTTTAGAACTCAAATTCACTTAATAAATCATATCAGCTGCAGTCGGATGGAACATTCATCTGGAAGACCACATCCATTTGCTCTGCGGCAACAGTCGACACGGCAGACAGGAGCTTGAGAAGGTCCAAGTGCAGCCACTGAATACTAAGTACACTTGACAGTCTCACCGCGGAAGCCATCATATCGCCCGCTATCCGTAGAGGGTTAATCGATCCTAACCATACATCTTTGGGGCTCGCTTGTACTTGCTGAATGGGGACAGTAGCGCTGCTCACATGCTGGAGTACATACATAGTATACAGCTATCCTGCGCTGCAGGCGAACATCTGGCGTTGACTCACTGTGGACGCCGAGACACCTGCTCGCAGCGTCTGCGGGTTCCTTTGTCTGTCGTATAAATACTTAGGTAGAATACACTTGGAGTAAGCTAAAAAGAGGCGAAGCAGCAGATGTTTTTACCTCCTACTGCTACATATCTGAGCAAGTCTATCATACAAAATGTCGAGTGACACATACCCAAAGACGGCGGAGAGTGCCATCAACAGACACAAGGAGCGAGGTCAGAACACTTCACTAACTACCTACTTGGACTCTCTTTGACTATTAACTAACCTCCCTCCAGGCCACTACGATGTCGAGACAGTCCACTCCATCATCAACGGCACCCCCGTAGCCCACGTCTCCTTCGTCCCAGACCCCACCAACCCCCGCCCCGTCGTCCTGCCCATGATCGCCCGCGCCGGAACATTCCCCGCAGGCGACGGCGACGCGGCCATCTACATCCACGGCTACGTCTCGGCACGCATGTTCCGCCCGCAGACCGGCGGTCGCCGCGCCTCCCCCCTGGACGATGGCTTCCCCGTCTGCGTGGCCGCGACCAAGATCGACAACCTGGTCCTAGCGCTGACGCCCTTCAGCCACAGCTACGACTACCGCAGCGCCGTCGTGCACGGAACCGCGGCGCTGCTGGACCCGGGCACCAAGGCGGACCCGCAGAACCGCGACGAGATTCTGTGGGCGCTGCAGCTCATCACGGACGGCATGGTGGCCGGCCGCTGGGAGGGCTCGAGGGTGCCGCCGGACGAGGGCGAGATCGCGGCCACCCGAATCCTCAAGGTGCGCATAGAGAGTGCGAGCGCCAAGATCAGAGATTCGGGCGTCAAGGACGACGCGAAGGACTTGAAGGATGAGCCTACGCGTGGCAGGGTCTGGACAGGCACCATTCCCTACGTGGAGATGCTCGGGGAGCCGGTCCCAGCAGAGACAAACGCAGTGGCTGCCGTGCCGGGTTATATCTCGGAGCATGTCAAGACGCACAACGACAAGGCTGGCGCCGGAGCTGGCCCGGCTGGGCTGGTGTCCAAGGTCATGTCTTCACTGTTTGGAAGGTAATCAGACGGAGCCAACGACGACGTTGTTGTGTGATTCTTCTCGAGGTTGGCCGTGAAAGCAATTTTCTGCTAATCAATGCTCTATAGCTACATACTTATATAGTAGGTCAACCTTGACTATTTCTCCACTGCCGTTTACCACTTGCATTTGTCTGCAGGCTAGGCCACATACACTACTCATACAGATAGTCCTGGATAAACTTCTCAAGCTCCTTTCCGTTGACAATGCTGTCCACAACACCCTTTGCTGTGTGCTGGAAGCCAAGGCTGGCTAGGAGACTGTGGACCATTAGCATCAAAAAGCAAGAATACCTACAAGGCATAGAGAAGGCTCGAAGGTGCCCGGGTAACTCACTCAGGACTGGTGTAGCTGTTTTCCGTCCCCCACACAAGATGACCGAAGCACTCGCTGTACCCATTCTCCTCCCCTCCCACAAACGCCACAAACTCCTCCCTCGTCTTCAACACCCTGGCCTGGCCACCGTTGGCCTTAGCCACCGGGTGTCCGAGCCTCTTCAGTTCTCCCGCGATCGCATCCAAGTGTTCCTTCCAGGAAAAGGGCGTCTTCTCGGCCGGAAACACGTAGTGCGACGTCTGCTGTCCCGGTTCAACCTTTTCGAGGTACTGCAGCAGCACCACAAACTCCTCCACCAGGTCGTGCACCCACACGCAGTTCCACACGCCCGGGTGGCCGTCCGGTAGCGTCACCAGCCCGTGCTTCATCATCTGTGCCGTCAGCATCGGCGTCTGGATGGAGAGGCGTTTCCAGGGCTCTGAGCCAATGCCGTAGATGAGCGGCGGCATCAGGATGCTGGTGACAACGTTGTGCTCCTTCTCCTTGACAGGGTTGAAGAGCTCTCTCAGCAGGCGTCCGTCGACGTGTCGATGGTAGGCGTCCGGGGCAATGCGAGCAGCCAAATCCTCGTCCGTCATGTGCAGATCCGACAGGGACTTCTCCTCGATAGATGTAGAGCCTAAACCCCTCGCTGAGTTGACTAGCTCGTCGTTGCCACTCAGCTGGATGTAGATGGCACGTGGGGAACCCTGGGGTCGAGAGGTGAGACCTTCCACAATGGCAAAGACGCTGATGTCGTGGTCCGCAGAGGCTGTGTGGATGATGATGTCTGCCTTGGCAGCCCAGTCTTTGATCAGCTCGACATCAGTGAGCAAGCCCTTGACGGGCTCAATGCCGAGTTGCTCGAGCTCATCGGCCTGGTCATCGCGGCGCGTCAAGGCATGCAGCTTGAGGTCAGGGCGGATATCCTTCAGCTTCACAAGCAGCGAGCCGCCAACGAAGCCCGGCCCGACCAGGAAGAGTACCTTTTGAGGTGACGAGGCCATGTTATAACTTGTTGATCTGCAGGTGGGTCTGTAGGTGTGCTACCTAGGTAGGAACAGATATTGTCTGAATTCAAGACGGTGACACTGGTGAGGGGGAACTCACGGGTTTCATACTAGTAGCCATTGGAAGGTGCGGCGTGCCACCGGTTGGACCACATTAGTAATACCTACCAGACTGCAGCACAACATGCTATCTAGATTGCTGCCTACTTAGGTACCTAGGTACATACTATGTAAGCAAAGACGCGCCCTCTGGAAACTGCCTTCTCTTAGATCCCTTCGGTCCAGTAAAGGAACCCCTTCCACAGTATATAATCATCGCCTCGAAGAGGAAAACAGTCCTAATCCAACCCGCGGAAAGCTCGTGAACGGTGAAGTGCCGAGGACCTCAACTTTGGAAGCTCACACTTCTGAGTGACGTTCTGACAGGCCGGCCGCTCTGCTTCTGCTTGCAGCACCAATATTGATTGTTCATGGATGGACCAGCAATCTCCATCTCATTTGGGCTTTCATAAGAATACATCAAGAAAACAGAGAATGTGGTCGCCATGAATAATGAGCCTGCAGGCCTTGACATAGTTAATTACATACTTGTGCAGACCTCGCACCGGCTCGCCAACTGCTCCCACTTTCGAAGAATCAATAAAAGTATGGCCCCGAAAGGAATGACATGAAGGTTTGAAAGCCGAAAATCCGATATGTACATCATCGCTACAGTTCCCTTGGCTGGGGAGGTACTGACTTCAGTGGCGGAGCGCACGATACTTCGCCCACTTGTTACCACGGCGGCTGTTGAAGCGCTTCCCCTTACCCTTCCCTTGCCCTTTACCCTTGCCGAAGCCAGGAACATCAACATCCTGACCGACAGGAGCTGCTGCTGAAACGACAATGGCGTTGGCAGCAGTAGCGTCAGCCGCTGTGAACTGTGCTGGAGCAAAGGCACACAGGCCCATGATATCGTTGATCTCTGAAATGGGACAGTGTCAGCAATCAACATTCTGGACGAAGATCACGTAGAATGTATAGGATTCAGGGGAAAAAAAAGAATGAAAGCTCATGTACCACTGGTGTTATCCAAGTCGAGCGCATTCTGCTGCACACAGCTCTGGCAGAGCGCGGTTATACGACCGACGTCGAAGCTCTGGTTCTGACAGTAGCATGCCTGCTCGCCCTGGAACTCGGCGAGGTCTCCTCCGACGAGGTCACTGTCGACATCGCAGGTTCTACTCAGCTCCAGAGTGGGACGACAGATAGACTGGCATGCCGCTGGGACCTCGTCCACGTCCACGTCGAGGTCAGCGTACACTAAGGCGAGGGAGGCCAGAGCGAGCAGGGCGGGGTAGATGGTCTTCATTGTGGTAGATATGGGCACTTGGAGTGTTGGGGGAACGAAGATAAAAGTGACTCATGAACAAATTAATGGCTTTGACTTGTGTAGTTGTGTGTTGAGGAAAATAAGCAGGGAATCACAATTTTTTGGGTAAGGTCGAGGCTTTTTATAATTTCATGTTCCCTTCTTTGCACCTGGGCACGTATGGTCCTGACATCAGAAGTTATTTTCAGTTCAACCAGAGTAAACATCAAGATTCAAGACATGCCGACGGGATGTATGCCAGCGCCTAGTATGCTGTGGCTGAAGTCTGCGGACGCGTACCTCGTTCCTATGTGTGATAATGTGTCTGGATAACTCCCGCGGATAACCAAGCCGCTCGATACGTAAGTCCACGCCGTCAAAGCTCAGGAACGCGTGATGATGACCAGGAACAGTCGTTACGCTCTGCTGAGTTGGTCGTGTACCGAGCATGACGAGTTTGACATCATCTCCTACACGATGAGCAGTGACTGGCTCGAGAGTCGACAAGCCAGCAGGCGATTGGATGACGAGATCTCCTCCACCGGTATCCCCATCGAAGAGAACCTACCAAGATAGACGTTCCTTGCCACGAGCATCCAAAACGAAGAGCATACGCGTATTCATGCCGTTGGCCTTAGTATTGACGCAACTCCTCTTGAGCGACTCAATGCTCAACCTCATCGTTCTCATGTTGCCTTCGTGCAGTACCTAGTAGGTAGGCTTTCTCATCGACGTGGGCATCGAAGATCTTTTTTAAAGTTCCACGCCATGTCAGAAACAAAAGGCTAGGAGAATCCCGTGAAGCAATAAAATGAACTTGGAATAATCTATTTCGGACGCGTGGCATCATTATGGTCCTGTTGCAAGGCTTGGTTCCTACGCGGCTGACGGCTGCCAAGGTCATTGCCCACCCAGCGGCCACGGCGAACCTTTTTGAGTGCACGTTGGGCTTTGACCACCTCCTCCAAGCCAAGAATCAAGGCGACCTCACCGGCAGCCCGTCCTGCATGCCGATCTTCTGTGAGTCCTGTCGCCTTTGCCCTGCGCAAGACAGCGTAGATGCTCAGCACACTCACCTACACAGAACTGAAGATCCCCTCACTCCCAAGAATGGGACAAGAAAAGCATTACAAATTATGAATGGGAATAAACTCCTCTCTATGCCTTGTCATCGCGCCTCCAAGCTCGCCGGCGGGAGCCCAACTGCATCCAATGTTGAGGCCGCGTTGGGCATATGCCGGTCCAGAGAGACTGCCTGGAAATTTGATGCCCCCAAAAGTCGTGTAAATGGACACAACATACCAGAGCTGACGCACGGGTAGCTTAGGTGGCCTCTTCCCTGGACCGGGACAAGTTTGTGCTTCAGTTCCTGAAGTCGTCCGACTCTGAGGATACCCTTCAGTACATCTTGACCCGGCCCTTCCACCTGCCTCGTTCTGTGTGCGCCCAATGATCCCCACCTTCCTTCCTGTCCATAGTGAAGTTCTCCTCGTTGTACGAGTTCCATCTACCCGTGCACCCATCGCGGGCCTTCTGCACATCCTGGTCTTCGGTGCTATCCTTGGACTTGCCCTTGGCTTTGTCCTTGGATTTCTCTTTGGGGCTCTTGATGATCTTTCCCTTGCCCTTGCTTTTGCCCTTGCCTTTCCCAGCAGCAGCTTCGGCCGCCTCCGCTTCCAACGCTTGCGCCTTTGCATACCGACTGGCCACGCATCCCGTGCCGAAGCCTGCACCACTCCGCGAGGCGACGTCCCCCTTGCTGAAGAGGTCCTCCCCACGGTCGCTGAGAAGATCCAGGATGTTCGCGATCCCGCCATGCTCGTCCGACGCACCCACATCTGGCGCCAGCGTGTAGATGATACTGCTCTTGATGTCCCCCAGATAGCCCGCCAGGCCCGTGCTCTCAACCACCACGCCATCCTCGTCGACAATGTTGGACTCGAACAAAGGGAAGCCCCTGGCAGCTTCCAAGCGTCTCTGCGCAAGCAGTCTCGCTCTGTGGAGATCGCTGCCGGCTTCGCGTACAGGGAGAGAGGGGGGCTTTGCGCTGCCGTAGTCGGAGAGGGAGGTGGACGGCCTGCCATCGGAGGACGGATCAGACATCGGCGGAAGCACTAGGTTGATGGCACTGCTGCTGTAGGGTCCGAGTAAGCCGGTGGAGACATAAGGCCTAGTGATGGTCGTGTTGATCACAGGGTCGTTGGCGGCCTCTCTGGCCAACGACCGCAAGGCACCCGTGCTGGCATGCTTGACAGGGCCGTTCCGGAACCGGTCGCCAGGTAGCTCGACGCGCTCCTTGGGTCGACAGAGAGCCTGGAACTTGCCGTCCGGGTCACATGGCACACGGAGATAACGCAGCTTGGGAAAGCCATTGGCAGTGATGCTTTTGGCGAGCACGTCGTCCGTCTTGGTGCCGGGCATGTTTCCATTGCGGTCCTTGACTGCGCTGTCAAACATGTCCCAGTGGAGAAAGCGCAGGGACTTCGAGCCCAGGTATGGCATGAGCCAGACGAACTCGTCGGCGGGCATGGTGGGCGCGGTGGACTGCACGAGGCTGAACGTGGTCAGTTTCGAGAGATTGGCGAGCAGGCGAACGACGGCGGGAAGGGTTTCTAGGTTCTGGTGGATGAGCGTCAGTTTCTCGAGGTGCTGGGCGGTGCCGGTGGTGGCGAAGTGGGACAGGCCGGCGGTCGTGATGCCCAGGCAGTGGGAAAGGACCAGCTTCTTGAGGGGCTTCGGCAGCGCAACAAGACTGGCGTCGTTGAATGCCTCGGAGGGGACGTGAGACAGGTACAGCGACTGGAGAGAAACGAGGTAGGTCTGAATCACGTTGAGCAACCGATTCGGGGTGTTGAGTTGGGCGCCGGGGAGGCAGTGGATCGTCAGGTGGGTTAGTTGGGACCATCCCATGTGATGGCGCACAAACTTGTTGGCGAAGGCGGCAGACAGGTAGGTCGGTGAGCTGGAACACGAGCTCATCACGGTCGAGACGGAGGACCGGTGTCTCGAGTGGCGGCTTTTGCTCTTGGAAAACATGGTTTTGTGACCACGAGCAGGCACTTCTATTTCCGTTGCCGCTTCGTCGACCACCCAGGTCATCTCCCGCAACTTCGTCCTTGTGGTCAATGCATTGAACAGCCTGCTCTCACTGTGGTTGTAGATGGGATAGAAGCCATCCAGTCTCTCCAGATTCGTGCAAGTCATCACCACCGAGGCCACGATGTCGTGATATTCCGTGGCCTCCATGGGTGAATCGTCCGGAAGGGCCGGCACCTTCAAACTCCGCACTGTTGCAGCAAGCTTTGGATCTGACCGCAGTGTCCTTCGCAGCAAGACAAGTCTCGTCGAGGGAACGCCCTTGTACTTCTTCATCTGGTGTGCGCTGTCCGGCCCGACCAGCTGGATGTCCTCGTACAGGACGAGTTGCGCAGCCTTGCGCCACTTCTTGTTGCTCAAGGCTACGGAGCAGCCGTCCCGCAGCCAGCAGGTGGCACAACTGCTGGACCTCTCCACATGCAGTTTTCGCAAGTAGCGCAGAATCATGGTGAGCACCTCGTGAGGAAGCCTGCCAAACATCTCGTTAGGCCCTGGCTTCTGCGCCCGCGTGTGCTTGAGTAGTTCTGGTCGACGCTGCCAGGAGCCTTCCGAGCTGCTTCTCGTTGTCATGGTCGGCAAAGGCTCCATCTGGAAAGGGCTCGGGTCCGCCGGTGGTTGCTTGCCGTGCCAGCTCTTCGCACGCATCCGTCCCCCGGCGGACTTGCTGGGCTGAGGGTCAGGCAAGGGCGCTATTCGGCCTGCCTCAAAGTCGGACATGGAAACACTTTCCGCAAGACGGGACGGCCTCACTTGCGTCAAAGGCCGCTTTGGAAGCGTGGGGAGGGGTTCTTGCTGCTGGTGGTCTGTCGTGTAGCTGTTCCTCTCGGAGGACATGCCCAGCCTCAGCTCGGGCATGGAGTCGCTGGATCGCAGCGTCCTGCCTAGTCCGAGGGGCGACGGTTTGTTGTTGTTGTTGTTGTTGTTGTTGCTGTTGTTGATGGCTGCCATGTGAGTGGCAAAGCCGGCCGAGTCTCGCTGGTCGGGGTGGTGCGTCATGGTTCGTGGCATCACAGGCCTCCTCACGGGGCTGCTGCTGCTGCTGCTATGTGCGCGCCCCCCGGCCGCCACATCGAAGTCCACCGCAGAGCTCGCAGGGCGGGGGCCCGAGCCACTGCGAGGACGCATACGCTCAAGGAAAGAAGTGTTTGCGGTGCTGTGAGGTCGCTCAATGCTGCTGCTAGGCAGGGGTGGTCGCCGCCTGAACTCGTTCTCCGAGGTCTTGGGTTCTCCCAAACTATCACTCCGGCGGCGGTTGCGCGTCAGGAGGGCATCCCAAGAGCCCGTGGACGGCCGGTTCGGCGTGACAGCGGGCCGTATTCTGTCAACCACTGCCATATTGTCCGGCTCGAAAAGATAAAGCTACTTAGTAGTTCTTTGTTGGTGAACCGCTTGTCTCTTAGACACGTCTCGTCAACAACGACGCGGGCATCGGGGTCTCCAGAAGTTCCGGAACGGTCCTGCTGCGGTGTGGAAAATACTCAGGTAGGTGATGATAGATCGAGACACAGAACTGGGAGCCTACAACTCCAGGACTGTCAAAATGTTGGGAAGGGCGTTTGGTGACCTATCACAGGCGGTGGGCTTGTTGACTGCGAGGTCGTATCGCGGTGACGAGCGGTACCTCGGCTGGGTAGGGCGGCTCTTCAGCCTCGCGCGTGCGTGCCGTTACGGTCGTCGACTGAAATTATTGGCAGCTGGTCTCGCAGAGCTGCATAAAGGACCCGATGTCAGCTGCAAGCCACAGTCAGCCTTGGATGCTACCAAAAGCACAAAGGCTTTCACTATCGTCTTGGACGAGCTCTAGTTTAGGGGCGACGGCGGCGAAAAGAAAGAATGGACAATGCATCGAGCGGCCCGGCGGAGATAAAGTCGAAATGGAAGAAGCGAGGAATGGAAGAGGAAGGGGGACCGGTCGTAATAAAATAAACCAAAACAAAACAACAAGGAAGAAACAGCGGATCCGGAAGATGTGCCGAATACGCACACCAACATAGGAAGTGCTACTCCGTATGAGCACCTAGAGAGGCTCATGGTGGGGACCCATCAAGGTTGCAGTCGTCTAAATGAGACGCGCCGATTCTTACTGTACAGAACAGGACCTACAGCTGCTACAGTAGCTGAGTAGGTATAGAACTCCGTAGGTACCCACTCCACCAACACCGAGTTTCAACACCTTCTGCACCTCATGACCATGACGACGCCTGCCCATGTCGCCAACCGTTCGGCTTCGACGGTGGCCAAGCTCGCCAGGGCCCGCTTTGCCCACCTTGCCCGCTTGCATCGAGTGCCTGCGATGCTCGTAACGATGTGCATGCACTCGCTTGGCATTATGTGTTTGTGAATGCAAGCGATCTAATCAACAGGGACGTGCTCCTCCTGAGTCCTGATGATATTGTGGCATACTGGTGCAAAGCAGTAGGATCTTCAACAGACGGGGACTGTCCTTGCATGGCGAAATTCATGGACCCCTATGGAGTATTCTTTCTATACTTAGCTGCTTGGGAAACTTCCCAGATCGGCACCCGACAGGGTAGGTGACGTTTCTTCTTAGCCGCTTGCACAGGCATCACTGATCAGCTGGAAAGCTTGTGTTGTTGTGTTGTTGGATGGTTGGCTGCCCAAATGGCAGGCTGGTCGTTGGTCGGCTGACGAATCTTCAACGCCCGCCACATTGGGGTCGTTTCAATTTAGATGGTTGGTCGGTCGTTGTTATGAGAAAGAGGAGAAAAGGGGCACGTTGCAACATTAGAATCAGCACCAAAGAAAGCCAGCCATACTCCCTGACTCCGTACTATACAAAGCAGCAAGATACACAACAGTTGAATCGGACAAAAGTGAGACGCCACGTGCCAGTGAAGATGGAACGCCACATGCAAGCTGGGAGACCGGCGCGAGAGCGCCAGAGCGCTTGGGCAAGTTGTGGAAATTAAACTTCTCGGGCGCTTGGAGCTGGAGCCGCTGCGCGCCACGACCAGCGCTACTGTGCACCGCCTGTAAGTGGTCGATGCGCTGATGAGCTTACCACAGTAGAAATGGCTTGTCGCCTGCAGACAGGAGGCCTTGATGGCGTTGAGAGCGGACATGGCTGCTATTGAGGAGTGCAAGGATAGAGTCCAAGTCCAAGTTCAAAGTTCTCGCCCTGCACATAAAGAGATTACAAGGTCGTAAATGCTTCAGACAAGAAAATGTATCCTGTCTTGTGCAAAGAACATGATCAACAACTGTCCAATGGCCAGTCACCGACATAGCCGCGAGTCGACTACCACAGCACCGTACAGTTTGTAGCACAATCTCCATGAGGCTAAGCTCAGGGGCTGGTCCATGCTGCAGATTGCTGATCAGGGGCACAGCGTTGTATTGCAGCGGAGACTCGATCCCCAAGAGCTTCGCGACTCCACCCATGACTCCCAGCCCGGCTACCCGGACGCCAACACATCCCGGAATGGGCTGTCATGTCCGGGCAACACGAGAGGCTTTGTCATTTGTCATTTGAGAACCACACTTCTCAGCTCGGCCGATGATCAACAAGCACGCCTTCTGTTGAACACTCAAGTTTCATGGAAAATCGACAAACATACTACTGGGTCGCACAAGAGAACTTCTGCTGGTGCCCACGCAAGGAAACGACCTCACCTACACCGTCCTCTAGATCCAGGCGGCCCTAACATTCCTTGTCCTTCGCCCCTTGACCATATGCACATACTCTTCTGTTTTTGACATTTTGTTGTCTCCCTCACCTGTTCCAGCATGGTGTTGATCGCCGGCCATCCCCATATGGACTCGCGACCCAACCCTCCAGAGGCACTTGCACACCAAATGCTGATCACCATGGAAGGCTTGCCTGGTGAACCTGATATTTGACAGAACACCGTCCCGAACCGCTCACAGACGCCAGGTGAGATGTCAAGCGATGTCGCCAGCTCATCGACATCGGTCAGCCTGTTCTGGTTCCGGTGACGAGCGTGATGGCGCCCCAAGTTGCATGGGAGCTCCTATGATGTGCCGCTCTTATGTCGGACCTCTACGGTGGGTGCGGCAAGTACTGCTTCGGTAGACCGTTGTTTGGGGGAGCACTCACGTCGAGGTCACCTGTGACTAGAAAAGTTGGCCGGCCGTGGCCCCCTTCATTGGCTTCACCATGCTTTGGTGGATGTTCCCGAGGTCCCTCCCTAGGTCAGGTTGTCTCTCATCTTCTTTGCAGGCTCTAATTTGTCAAGCGACTTTCAAGCCTCGTAGTCAATCCTGACACCATCCGGGCGCGGACCAGTTCGGGCCTGGCAGCTGTTGAAAAGGTACACAGATCAAGTGCTCGGGGTGTCACAATCGGCTGCCCGATTGGCTCCATGCGTCTGTTTCGCATTGGGAAGGGACACTGGACTCTGACGACTTGTCAGGGCCGGGGTCGACAAGATTGGCCCAGGTGCCCAGGTGATCTGCTTTTGCACCGCATCAAGCTGGGCTCTCTCGTGGCTCTGCCTGCCCACGGATGTGCTCAGTGCCTGCGGAATCTTCTAGATAATCTATGGAGACACTGCCGATCCCGAAGCAAACCTTGGAAGTGATGAAAGAAGAGGAGAGGTATCCCCCTAGATGCCGAGACGAGATGAAGGACACCCAGGTACACATATATGCGCCAGTGTGATGTGCTTGAGCATCATGCGGCAAGCTGAAGTGGCAGGTGGTCGGGCTAGTGCGTTGAAGGAGTCTGTCGATGGCCCAATTTGTTACGTATTCCAGGAACGAGTGGCCGACTTCGGTACCAGTGACAGCGACGTTACCAGTGCTGGCTGCAGGGCAGTAACCATGGAAGTCAAGCGTTTCCTCGCGTTCCTTATTCGCGTCTTCTTTGTCAAGCAGTGCAAGGCTCAGGCTCACGAGCGCACCCACTAACACTCTCTCATGAAGTTTCAGTGAAGAGATGCTAAGGGGTGTATTTTTGAGGCCCGCATCGCTTGCATCTCTATTTCCTGTACAAAAGACGCAATCTGACTGCTCAATTATGAAGACATGCAGATTCATCATGGATCTTCTCGTGATCCGTGCTTGACTGGGGGGTTTGCTGGCGAACGGCTGATAGCCAACGGTGGATCTTGGTGGATACAGGATCAACACGTGTAAAATCCACCTACGACGATCCAGGACACGTAGAAAGCTATAAATTTTGAGGTGTTTGATCCTGGGAGTAGCTCTCTTTTCACAGTCCTTGGACCTACTTGGCCGACTACGCGTTTCTGCCCCCTCCTCATCTTTGTGAAGTTGGCTGAGCTGAATCAACAGCATGGCTACCGATCCGCAGACGCTCACCCCGACGGTTGTGCCCTTCATTCCAGAGGATGAGAGCTTCGCCGAAGTGTCCAAGAAGCTAGCATTGTGAGTACGCCATACTGGGCAATCTAGCAGCAGACCGACTGTGTCCTTCCACACCTGGCATGTTTCAAAAAAGATACTTATACATCTCCTCGCCAGATACATCATCGTTGCTGTCGAGCATCCTCTTGGCTGGGAAGACCTGCGCAGCAGCGCACACCTGAAAAGCCTGCAGCCACTCATCGACTATCTCACCCAAGACTGTCATAATGTCGCCGTGGTCGCTGCGCTTGTGGCACTCAAGGGTCACTTCACCGCCATGGAATCGGACGATGACTGTGGCATCAACGAGTCGCGCGGGTTCGCCTGCGAGCTCGTGGCGTGGCAATTTGTGCTGCAGCTCTCAGAACAAGATGCTCTCGAGTATCTCCTGTTTGAGTTGAAAGATACGAGTGAACTTGATGCGGACGAGGATGACGAGGAGACCGGGCTCTTGACACACCACCGTGCTGGTCTTGCTGGCAACGGATACAGCAGCGGCCACACAAACGGCAACGACGCACATGCTTCGGCTAATCATTACGTGCATCCCAAGCCCAGTGCCAACGGCGAAGGCTTCGCCGAGCCTTTCATGGATCTCAACACACTCGAGATCGCAGCCGTATCGGGCGCCAAAAAGTTCCTCAGCCAGCGCGCCATCCAGGATATCGTGGATGGCATCTGGAACGGCGACATTGTCTTTTGGAACAGCCTGGCCGTGAGCGCCGTCAAGAGGCCACGATACCACAACAAAAACAAGTCCGACCCGTGGTGCCGCCTGCGTGTGCCGCGCTTTATGAAGACGTTTGAGATCATCTTCTTTGTGTGCTTCCTGGCGCTCTTCTATGTCGTCAGCCTTCAGCGAGAGATGTACAGTGTGACGGTCTGGGAAGGTCTCTTTTACATCTTTGTGCTGGGCTTTGCGTTCGATGAACTGGACGACTTCATCGAGTCGGGGGCGTACTTCTACTCGACTGATATTTGGTATGAATTCATTCTGCTTTGTATGGCGCCAGCCACCGTTGATCCCCCCATGAGCTCCAGCTGCTAGTGTTCGGTCACTGCAGGTGGCCGTCACCCATTTCTGATACCCTCCGCTGCCACGGGCCAAACAAATGCTAATCTACATGCTCGAACCAGGGCTATATGGGACATCGGAATTGTCTTGATCGGCGTCACCTTCTTCGTTCTTCGAATGATCGGCCTGAGCACCGGCCACGAAGATACGCTGAACTGGGCCTTTAGTATCCTGGCCCTACATTCACTCCTGCTCACCCCGCGCATTTTCTCCCTCGTCAGCCTGAGTCCCTACTACGGCAGCCTGCTGCCCTGTCTCAAGGAAATGGGCAAGCAGTTCATACGCTTCTTGGGCTTTGTGCTCATCATCTACCTCGGCTTCTTCAGCACCTTCCTCCTACTCGCCCGCGGCCATTTCCCGCTCGATACGCTGTCCATCACTGTGCTGAAGGTCTTCTTCGGCGCGGGCGTCGTTGGTTTCGACATTGCGTCGAAGGTCTCGCCGCATCTGGGCCTGCCGGTCATGATCGTCTTTGTGTGTCTAACCAACCAGCTGCTCATCACGTCCATGATGGCCCATATCAGCAATAGCCTGCGACAGGTACTGGACTCGTCAAGGGAAGAATATCTCTATGTATACTCGGTATATGTGCTGGAGGCTGTTACGTCGGACAAGCTGACGTATTTCCACGCACCCTTCGTAAGTACTCGCTGCTGAAGATACCCGAGCACGATCGTAGGGGAAATCATCCATACTGACCTGAACATTCACACCAGAACCTCATTCCTGTGGTGCTCTTCAAGCCACTGTTCCTGGTCGTGCCCGAGTCCACGTCACAGACAATACGCATCGTGCTCCTCAAAGCGACGCATGCGCCCCTGCTGGCCATTGTTTGGCTGTACGAACAGTGGGAGGCCTTCGCCCTGAAGCGCGCGGCCCTGGCCCTGGGTTCGAGCGTTTTTGGAGGGGCTGCCACAAGCAATTCCCCCAGCGAGACGCAACATGACCATCGTGACAGCAAAGCCAAGGTCGCCGTCAACAAGAAGCACTCGCTGAAAAAGACGGGTCCAGTGCATGTGCCGACGGCCCTGTTGACATCGGCACAACTGAGGCCATCCAAAGCCACAGGGCCACCTCAACAGGACGGCACGGTCCCGCCAACGAATTTGGGACGTACTGCTACTGCAGCCACCATGGGCCTAGATGTGCCGACGCGTGTGGGCACAGCATTGTCGACCACAACCAGTCCGGGGACGACTATGCAAAGCGTCGATACAGCTGGAGTGGCGCAGTTGATGCAGATGATGAAGGATTTGAGTGCCCAGGTAGAGGAGGTTCGGGCTGCTTTGGTAAAGCATGACGAGGGACCTGGTGAGTAGGAAACCTCGGCACGCTAGAACCGGAGTTGCCCGTCAGGTGTTGTTAGGGGACGGCTAGACTGGGGCATCCACTCCTCGTCTACTGTAAGCTTAATTTAAGGATACCATGGGTACTTGGCACGGACGACGAACCGTTTCGGGCAGGTCGCTTCCTCAGTCCTTGGATGCACACAGACTGTTGTGTGCAGGCCTAGCCGTAGTATTGTCATGTGTTTCAGCCTTGGAAGCTACGTGCTGTCAGTATAAGGAGTAGAGGGCGCCTTGTTGTTCCGCAATCCTCTGCCGCGCTTCTTTCCGTGGGGAATCAATGTTGAATTTCTGCCAAGCTGTCATCCGCTGGATACAGGCAATGTAAATAACCTGGAGTGCTAGAAATTGGCAACACGAATCGGCAACTACAGTACTTACGTCTTTGGAATGTGCTCAGGGGCAGAGGCATGGTTCACAGCAGAACTGCCATTGCTGGTCCGGACAAACCCCCTGAAGCTTCTACCATGGCTATTAATATACTGTATCCGCCAAGACTGTACAGTCATAACGTTCATACTTTGGGGCCTCAGGAGTACTTTGACATTCGATTTATGCAAAATTTCTCTCACGCTCCTTTGGAAGACGGAGGCCCCTATGCATACCATGCCAGGGCAATGACTCTGTTTTACTTGATGTGCAGACGGTACAGCCACGACCGCGGTATGCTGGACCTGCCCCATTCGGAAGGGAGGATAGTTCAAGCTTCAGCAAGTAAATAGGAATGTATAGGCTGATAATCACGGGAACCGCCGCGTTAACTACCTAAGTATGCTGCACGTTTTTGCTGACTGTATAAGCGCATTTCCGGAAGAGAGCTGCGATGTGAGTGCGACCTTGAGATTCCAAAACGAAAAGATGGCCGTAGTGAAATGCCGAAATGAAAGTGCTGCCAGTGTATAGGCCTACCGAAGTAAGAAAGTTAATGCCATTGCGAGAATGCTACGAAGACAATCCTACCTCAGGAAGAAGCTTTTTCGTATATAGCACGGTACCAGTAAATTAACTGGCCAAGAGACCTGCTATGCCAACATGGTGAACACAAAAGCGCAGCACAGTCAATGCGGCGGGTCCCCCATAATATAGTGGAGACGGACTGTTCTGATGACCGAGATCAACTTCGACAATAATAAATAAATAAATGACCATCGTCGGTCTTGCTTCACAATTTCTCCTCAATATCATCCAACCATCAGTCTTACTCTACTTCACAGTCACTCGTTCAACACAAACCTACACTCCCTCGCCACTCACAACTATCCATACCCATTCACCAAATTACCATATTCCACCCGCCACAATGCAGTTCTCCGCTATCATTGTTGCCGCCCTGAGCGCTGTGGCTGTTGCCTCTCCCACCAAGATCGTCGACGCCCGCCAGGTCGCTCTGTCATCGTGCCCCGCCAGCACGCCCATCTTCATGGGCTCGTCGACCACCACCAGCGAACAGTGGGACAATGTTTGCTGCAAGTACCAGCTAGTCCGGGTAGGTCAAAGTTCAGCATTTTTACATATTACATTAGAATGGACCTTACTAACATCACTTTGCAGGGCGAATGCTGCTTGCTCGATGTGTCCAAGGGGGGCGTCACTGGCGTCAGCTGGTTGACCGAGGCGTGCAGCACCTTCGCCTAAGTTCTCTTATATAACGTTTGTGGGATTGAGAGATGGAAACGAGTGTATATATACATTTCTAGATGTGCATAAGCAAATTGAACGCGGTTGAACGTGACGGGAACTGTACTCTGGGTGGCTTTTCGGCTCACAACCCCACTGTTCTGTATCATTGCTGAGAAACCTCGCGTGTGAGAATATGATTTCATCTGGTCACTCTGATTTGTGACTCAAAAAGGGACACCGACTGTACGACAATCACTGGTATGCAGCACTTTGGGCCTGGGATGGTCCGGAGTAAGGTTAGATATCAACTGACCAACACCGGGCGTCCAAGGAAATCAAGTCATTCATCCACTGTTGCGCCTATTTCTTCCTAACGTTAGTAGAACGAAAGTGTCAGTGGAAATAAAAACTAACATAGATAAACTCCAGACTAAGCCCAAGCCCACAATCAGGTGTGCTGCTTGAAGGTGGAGGCTCAGACAAGGCTGATAAGGCTGAGCTGTCAGTGCAGACCCCTGTCTCTTGAGTAGGGCTTATCCTTGTATACTTCATGACAGGGGCCAGGGCTGCGGTTGCCTGGTAGAGGCCCCGCCAATGTACGTCCATACTTGTACTTTCTATCTTCCTGAAGTCGTCGCCGTAACAAACGCCCCAACCAAAACAAGCAAACTATCACAGCTATCCGTACCAACAGGAGTGTCTCAGTACTCCGTCTAGCTGCTCCCTCAAATTTTATCTGCCAACGCGTTTAGACCTCTTCAGTCACGACCAAAAGCAGAGTTCCACAGCCAAAACACTCAGCCCGCGATGGCTTCCCAACTGCCGGAGGAGGCTGTCGCCCTCCAGGGCGCCCTCTCCTCCGCCCAGTCAGTTTCCGAGTTCAACAGCGTCGCGGATCAGCTCTTTGCCTCCTCACTAGGCATCGTTCACACGCGAACCGTGTTTGCCCACTTCATCACAGCCCTGCGCGAGCACGATGTTGCCGACCTCTGGATTGCCGTTGGCACCCACACCCTCTCCATTCTCGACGCTTCTCCCTCTGCCTCTTCCTCCTACCTGGAGCAGGCTGCCACTCTGCGATCACTTGTTGCCGACGCCCACGAGAAGAACAATGACTGGCTCGCCGCCGCGCGCATTCTGTCCGAAATCCCCCTCGAATCCTCGCAGCGGCGCGTGTCCGATCCCGAAAAGGCGCAGATCTGGACGCGCATCATGCGCCTGTACCTCGAAGATGACGACTCTACCCTCGCCGAGACCTTCCTCAACAAGCTCAAGAACGTCATACACAGCGTTCCCGACCCCGAAGTGCAGCTGCACTTCCGACTGAGCGCAGCTCGCATCAACGATGCCAAGCGCGCCTTTCTGTCTGCCAGCCAGGCCTACTTTGAGCTGAGCGTGCTGCCGACTATCGACGAGCGAGAGCGCGAGCTCATGTTGGAGAACAGCATCAAGTGCGCCATCCTGGCCCCGGCCGGCCCACCGCGTAGCAGGATGCTGGGACGACTATACAAGGATGAGCGTGCTGCCGGACTGGCGCAGTACCGCATATTGGAGAAGATGTTTCTGGACCGCCTGATCGATCCGGCCGAGGTCGAGAAGTTTGCCGCCGAGCTGGCCCCGCATCAGCTGGCGACCACCGCCGACGGCTCGACGGTGTTGGCGCGAGCCATGGTGGAGCACAACTTGCTGGCCGCGAGCCGCTTGTACGTCAACATACAATTCGATGCGCTGGGGCTGTTGCTGGGCTTGAACAGTGCCAAAGCGGAGGAGACTACGGCCAAGATGATTGAGCAGGGACGACTGGGTGGAAAGATTGATCAGATTGACCAGTGTATCTGGTTCCAGCACGAGGGAGAAGTAGACGGATTCGGTAGCGCCATTCGGGAGTGGGATAGCCGCGTACTGGGCGTCGCTGAGGACGTGGAGGGTGTGGTGGATAGCATGCAGCAGGAGATACCAGCCTTTGTGGCTCGTAACTTGGTGGTGTAGAAGGGAGCAAAATGCGCCTCTTTACGGTGCGGCCACATGAGTTAATTACCAGAGACACCCACAAAACCGTAACGATGGTGTTCATGCAGTCACAAGCATAGCTGCGAACAAGTATGAAGAACGGTGCGAGGTTGCATTGTAAGCATGCAGGTATCTATCCTTTCCAAACGCCATGAACTCCCGATATACATAGGTAGGTGTGCCACTCCATGCTGCGTCCTACCCCAAGAATATCGCATTTCCAATCTAATAGAAAAGAGCATCAGTCCACCGCCCACAATCGTCCACGAGCTTGAACCTCGGCATTGAGCAAACAAGACCTAGGGCAATTCTGGGTGGTCTTTGTCCCTTTGTATGCATTTATTCCAAATCCTTCCTCCTGACGACAACGTAGCCTTGCCCCAGCTGATTATCGTCTCCCATCTCTTCTTCAAAATCCCGCTCGTCGTCCCGAAATAATCTCTTCTTCTTGACCACTCTGTCGCCTCCTTTTGTGTTTTGCAGCCGGCCCGGGGGCATGATAAGCTCGACCAGTCGAGCTGCGATCTTTTCACCCATCAGGTCGTATCCAGCCGGGGTCAGGTGGATGTGATCGTCCCAGTATTTTTCGCGTTCGACCGGATCCATGGCGGCGTAGGGTATGGCTGCGGCGAGGTCAAAGACGTGACTGTGTGCGACAAAAGAAGAAGGTGTCAGCATTGGATACTCTCTAGACACACATAGCCAGGCCCATCTCGCATCGTCATCAGACTTGGACGAAGGGCACTCACAAGTTCTCCTGTCGCCAGCCCCGTATCAGGGCATTCAGCTCTGCTCTCCGCAGGTGGGCCGTTCCCTTGCCAGGCTTGGAATCCGGCACTGTACAGGCCAGCACCCTTCCGCCCTTGCTCAAGGGCACGGCCCAAACAGCGCGTAAGGCCTCAAATAGCCTCTCGGCGTCGATAGAGAAGGCAAGGTCATTTGTGCCGCCCAGGACGACCGTCCAGTCGAAAGGTGTACCGCCGCCTTTGGTCAGGAAAGTGGGTTCGATTCGGGACAAGAAGCGGCTCCCCGACAAGCTGACAAAGTCGCCCGGCAGACCGTCGACATGGGCATCGATGGCGAGCGAGGGAAAGGCGCGTGTGAGTGTGGTGGTGAGGGCGTGCGCGTAAGGGTGGCTGGGCTGCGAAGAGTATCCCGAGGTGAGGGAATCGCCAAAGCAGAGAATACGGAGGGTTGGCTTGGGTTTGGCGGATGGGGAGGTCGAGGCGGTATTCGGAGAGGTGCGTGGACTGGCAAGGACGCTGGCGCGCGAAGGTGGCGTAGCCATGGTCGAGGAGTTTGGCCGCCGACGGGAACAAGGCTGCTCTGCTCGTTCTTTCGTTGCTCGTAGGGAAAGACTTACTGTTGTCTTGTATCAATGCGAGCTGGTTTTGTCGAGAGAATATCCTCGAATGTGGCACAGTACTGGCGGTCGAGGGGGTGTTGGTAATGATCATGGTCCCTCGAGGCAGACCGGGATGACGCCGGCGGATGACGCTTGGGTCGCGGGGTCTCCTCTGATAAGATAGGACTGCGACCCTGATCCCTGTTGGCCGCAGGGGTCACCTCTACTTTGTACTTCGTTTGTATAGCAGGTACCTAGGTACTTATATCCAGCGTTTTCAACGACGAGTCGTCCCATATTGTACTGTCTTCACCAGAGTTATACCCATCAACTTCCAGGCATTTCGACTACTGTAGTCAAATTACGAAGCTCAGACAGGTGTGCTTCATAAGAAGTCATGGAGACGTCGTCGGCAGTGGAGATATTGTCAAAAGGCAAAAACTAAATAAAAAAATTGCATCAGTATGACGGTGGCCGGCACAAAGCAACACACCACTTTCACTCACTGGTTCCCTTCAGGCCGCATTGATGTCCAGAACGAAAGGATCAGGGGGAAGCCATGCGAAAGTTTCATGCATTTTGGGAGCGATACAGTACATAAGCTTGAAGTCAGACCTGGACTCGGTGTAGAAAGACCATGAAGTGACGTTGATCAAGGCAGAGGCCATACCTACTAAGTAGTAGGTACGGAATACTTCATCACAAGAAACCTGGTGCCGGAACGTACCGATGTCCAATATTCTGGTAGCGAAACACGCCATATGTACACATTATGCTCAACAAGTTTTGTAAAGTGCCCGCCCCACAGATACTGTCTTCGAGAAATTGCGTGAACCCATCCGAACACTCTGCGCGTTCCACAAATCGTCTCAGTCCAGAGACGAAGGGTGGAACTGTGCATCACTCGAATCCATCGCGATGATCGGTGCCGTGCTTTCGGCCCCGGCGTATTAGACCGCGGCGTCTTCAGCCCGGGCTCTCCCACTCCAGGCGCCCGGCCGCTTAGTTGGATTCATCGTCTCTTTTGCCCCTGATCCAATGAACAAGGTCCGCATCTCAAGCCTCCCTTCTTCTAACAACACCTTTCCATCGCACAGGCTCGCCCGTACACAAGCGCACATGTGTTGCAAGAAACCCGTATGTGACCTGCTCAACAGCTCAACCACGACAGAGGGGACAGCTGCCAGGCTGCACTATGTACCTCTCGTGAGGTCCGGTAGGACAAAGTGGTGTGCCCGCTCCATCCATTGATGTTCGGAAAAAATGAGTGCTAGGGTCCTGGCATTGCTCGTAGATGTAGTAATTCTTGGCGACGTCGCACATGGTGAGAAGTGTGTAGCTGCTACTATCGTAACTGCGCCGTGGGTAGTAGATCAAGTCTCTGTCGACAATGAAGAGGAGAGTGTATATTGTTTTGTGCGTGAGAGATGCGAATGAGGAAGGCAAGAAAAAGGCAGTAGTATGAGAAAGCGTCAAGCTAGGCAGTACTGCTGTTATTGATACTGGTCAACCGCATCTGGGACGGAGGAGTGCTTCATGGACTCCCAAGTAAGGACGCTGCCAGGCTGAGTATATATTCCTAGATGATATATGGGCCAAGGCCGGACAACGTTCATGGTAATGCACAAAAATTCCCATTGGAAGGTGCTGAGAGCTAGATTTCTCCAACAATTACCTAGGCACTCAGGCACTCCGAGCTCCTTGTAACTTGGTGGGTCCAGCCGTTGTCTGATTGGAAACTCGAGTTCCAAGTATTCTCCGGATTGGAGCTTCGATATTCGGAGCACTAACGCGAATACGTAGGTAAAACCCGTATACTGCTTGACACTCGGGATCCCGAGGTCTCTCTCTCCCCGGGGTTGTCGAGCCATTCATTCGTGACCAGATTCAGAATCAGTGGAACGGCCAAAGCTCTCCAATTATATCGTCAGGACATACAAAAGCAGCATTCACAGAGTAAGTGTTGGGTTGCTCATGACTATGCGCAGCCAAAAGCATCAAGTATGTGCGCTGTGGCTGGTGGACGAGATATCCGCACATCGCCAACAGCCCGAGCGTCATCCAGCCTAGACCACCAGCGGTCAGCAGCGGTCAGCAACAGTCGTGCATGAAGGAGTAATTTACATATACAATATACATTGTATTACATTACTGCATGTGTATTCCTGGTCGGTGCAAGCGGCCAATGCCTTTGTCCAAACATCCATCTTATGTTTTTCGTCCCTCGAGCTGCTCGCTGTTGTGTGCGCCCACTAGATATGGCGAAAATCTTCACGATTCCCCACAACGACGCTGACCGTTGTTTCCTGAGTAATGTGTTTCGCGCTCTCTGAATTGTCATCCTTTATGCCATCCCCTGTATCGACCTTTGTACAGTCTGCACAGAACCCCAATTCTTGGTCGTCTATGGCGCTCCATCCGCGAGTTCCCGTCAGGGCTCTCTCGCTCGAAGACAGCGGAATCATATCTGGGTGGGCTCCGCCCCGTCTCCCCGAGTTGTTGGGGCTGCCCTTTGCAGGAGAGGTCTTGCCGTTGTCGAGATGATGGCGTACCAGTTGTCGGAGAGATGGCAGGCAAACCGAGATGAGACCAATACCACATTCGAGGTTCGAGAACAAAAGGATCCAGCCATTCCAGTCTAGCAAGGTGGTCAGCTATCCATTTTTCCCTGTCCGTACCCCGAGTTCCAAATCGGATGCGTCTTACATTGTTGATCCACAGGTACATTGTAGTACTTCAGATACGGGGCTCTCCCGATGCTAGCCACGCTGGCCAGAGCACCGAAACCCAAGATAATCATTACCACTATCTTGGTTTTTCTTGGGAGATGCATCTTGCGAATAATGAGATAGGGCAGAATGGCGCAGGTGCAGTCCGTAATGATGGATACCGCGGTCCATGCGTACCCTGTCCTGACTACCCTCATGAAATTTGAGCAGGTGCCCAAAAGAGGATTCCACCAAGCCCTGATAGGATGGCAATATAGTAATGTCATCGTGGTTCCGACGATGGCCATGACGGTAGCGAGAAGCAGCATGAAGTAAAGAATCCACCGGTGAACTTCCAGGCCAATGTTCTTGGGGGTTATGCGGACCAGCGTACAAACTGCAGAAGCTTTGATCAGGGGCGTGGAGATGGAATACAGTATTTCTGCATAGAGCAAGTATTCAAAAGACCGGATCTGCAGGAGTGTGGTGAGGCTGGAGTCTCGAAACCCCAGCCCGTAGCGAGCAGACTCGATAGTGAATATAGTTGTGCAGAAGTAGGCTCCCTAGTAATATCCGCATAATTAGAAAGATGGAGTTGCCAAGGGCCTTTTCTGTTAGCAAGGCCGAAATGGGACTCACAAAGCCAAGTATTGCAAATGTATCATCCCATAACCAGGCGCTTTGCTTCATCCAAGCCTTGACATATATACGTAACCCGACAACAATGGTTGTCAAAGCCACAAGAGTGGCAAGAACGGCTACCAGGACTTGAGCGAAGCCCCTGAGATTTGTTATCGGTGGCTGTGCATAGGCAGCCTCCTGAAGAAGCTCTCCTTGCTCGAGTTGTGTGAGATTTGACGTCATCTCGCCCAAGTGTGCGTCAAAGTGGCAGGACGGGGTGATGTTGTGGGCGGTTATGAGTGTGTGCAAAATGCGAAGGTCAGTGTAAAAGCAGATTCCACAACAGATTCGGGCTCCAAGTTGCGAGCACACCACGCGGGAGTTTCGAGGTAACTTGGTTCATGTCGCGAGGAGTAAAATCCTGCAATAAAAACTTGTCGAGGTTTACATCTTTCAACAGAGTAAGCACGCTTGACTGTTGGTCCCAAAGTGAGAATATCGCTGGTTGCGTTGAAGTGTGCTTGCTATTCTGACACCGAAGTGGTAATTTGTGCCGAGCTGCGAGCTAAGCCGACACTTTCTTATTCAGATACCGATGCGGTAGTCGATACTTTAGCAGACTAATATATCCCTGTTCAGGGAAAACATACATCAGCAGCAGCCTTGTGACTAAGTAGGGAGACGGGCCGGCCTTTGTCTTATTGTTTTCAATGATGTACTGGACTTTCCCGAAGGTCAGAGGCATATGCTGCTAGTTGGCCTGCAGTACGAAAACGATGAAGAAACACACCAGAGCTACGAATGCTCCTATTAGGCGTCCGTTTGGTGATAGTCACCTTTTTCTTTTTTCGCTTTGCAATCAGTTCTTCACCTACACAATGACCGGAGTGTGTGGAGCTCGATTTCTGAATTATCGGCGAATCCGTGGTGCAGTGAGATCTATTCAAGCTTCAGCGACTGAAGGTGGAGGAGGAGCTCCGGCCACAGGCTACGAGTGAGAATTGGACTACTTTCTGGCTCGCATGATATCTATGAGGGGAGAACTGTCAGACTTGGGCAAGTGCCTAATCTACCTGAATCTTCTGCAGACTCTGAACCGTCATGGTCGACGAGCGGCTGTTTCAACCCAAATTAATCAACGTCTGCTTAACCACACCTCGGACTCCTCGTCAAATGAACCAACACACCCGTCACATTCAGTACAGAATACTGGTCATCTGGCGATGAAATTCCAGAGCTGTGATATCTGGATATTTCGCAGGCGTTTCAGGGGTGACGAATGGTGCAAGGGGTCCGACACTTGCTTTCCGATGGGCTTTGAAGAAGAACACGGACGAATACCGCTCTGGCACAACTCCTTCAGCCGCGTCGACCAAAGATGGAGGAATGTTAACCTGATGAACACCTGCAGGCATGCTCCCGTTGGACCAGCGGCCAAATGTGTCGCTAAGGTTGACGATCATTTCGTTTCGACGCTCCGTTACAACAGGAACAAAGGTGAAATCTTTGCGTCTGTCCTCGAGTTCCAAGCCACCCAAACTATCCTGGAAGAGGAGAGTGATGATGCCGAAGTCGGTGTGTGGCCATGCTCGTTTGATCGAGCCGTTCCTTAGAGTCTCGATGCTCACTTCGGGATAGTACAGCATTCTCAGTTCGCTCGCATCAGGCTTGCACATATCCTGAATGGATCCAGGTGGAATGCGTAGTCCGACCTCAACGGCTTCCATGATCCTCATGGAAGTACTCTGAGCAACTGTGAAGTACCTCTCCATGAACGTCCTGAAGCCAGGCAGGTCATCTTGGTCGGGCCACAAGTTTGGGAACTCGGCATCACTCGGAGGCCCACAATCGAAGTGCTCCTATATCAGGAAAATAATCACGTCAGTATCCCGAGAAGAATGAGTACACAAATCATTTCTACCTTCTCATCCTTGAGCTCCTGTTCCTTTGTACCGTTGGCAAAGTTACGAGCTTGAAGCCGGGATGTCACCTCCGCACCAATATGACTCCAGCCGCGCTGTGGGTCTGGACCTGGCTTGTGTGCGAATTTTGCTTTCTGCTCAGGGGTCAAGAAGAACAGCTTCTTGCCCTACGAAAGGGTATTAGCATGTCAGACTTTTAGTCGGTAGTGCGGATTCAGAGTACGTGCCCAGTACCAAATACCGTCAATCACATCATCAGGTACTTCGTGATTGATCAATTTGGTGAATCCATGCTGAGTGAGCGATAGAACAAGTCGGTCTGCAACTTCTTGCCGCTCCGCTGGGGTGCCATGAATGAATTTGCCAAAGTCGAGCGTCTTGAGTTCAAGTGCCATCATGGCGAACGGATCTGGATGGAGAGTTCGAAGAGGGAATAATGTGGCTGCCCAAATTTATCGAGATCACTGGGAATGTGGACGATTCAGGCTTATATATATCTCTTCATTTTGCGTCTACGATAGTCATTCTGCCATTGTCAATCTCAAGCTGCTGCGAAATCGCAACGCTACCACGCGCGGTTGGCAGTGTCTTTGGGCTACATACTAGGTATGTGTAAAGTGGAGTTTACTCTAGATAGGAACATCTGCCTCCTGTGATCATTTCTACATACGCGTCATACGCGTCTCACAAATGATCTATCGCTCATTTGTTGCGGCTATCTGTCGACCGCCAGGCAGCGGCCGCTGTCGCCAGGGAACAAATCCTACAGCCCCTCGATCGCATTTTCCTGCCATTTCATTCCGTGAGAGCTGACCAATCACCCAGAAGCATCCGTTGAGGGACCCGTTGAGGGGACTGTGCAAGCTGTTTCGAGGAGGAAACACTGCTGTCTCCCGGCAAATTCGGCATCTTCTGCAGCTACGTGTTGCTTATCCAGGGTAGAATTATCTCCGCTTGCCTTCCGCTCATCTTCCGTGGCTAAATATTGTCCCAAAGGATTATGTATGAGACAGGGATTGTGTGCCCAAACCCTACCCGTGCATTTTCGACTTGCATGAGCAGCGGGCATTCGGGCACTGCATTGTCTACGGGCAAATTCGTTTTCGTCTGCCGCACGCTTCGGTCGCAACAAATTCACTGCGGGCAGTAGGGTCGATGTTTTTCCGAAGACGTAGCTTGACTTTTGGCTAAGCCACACTCACTATCCTTTCCTTACTTCCGAGAAGATTCTAGGGCGCTTTGCTGATGAAGCCATCATCTTGAAAGAGAATCTGCAAAGGCACTATGTAAGTCGGAACACCCCTTCACGAACAGCCCCCTTTACGCACATTAATAACAAGACATATAAGTTTGATCGAAAATAGCTATGCTGCTTCGAAATAATAATGATAATTTTAAAATGCAGTATTGATAAAGTAGTATTAATTTCTAAGTCGAATACCTTTTTTACGAATACCTTTTTTACGAATAGCATTCTTCGCGAATATAACTTATATACGACTTTTCGCGCTAAATCCACACACGATAAATTACAGTTTTTCCTCCACTTATAACTAAATCAAATTCTAACTAATTAATTTATTCTATAATCTTCTTCTTCTCTTTTTTCTAATTTTTAAATATATCGTTTATCTAAAAAAATTGCATTATCGACGTTATAAAGCTTTAGAACTACGATATATCTTAATTACAAATATATCGCGATAATTCAATTAACTATAATCATATTCGCCGCCGTTTCGAAAACGTTTTTATTCGTAGCAATTATAATAAAGGTTATTGAAAGATGTTTATTATTTAAAAAAAGATTTTAATTAATTAAGCGGTTATATAAAGCTATTCCAAATGTTTATTTGTATATATATATTTCCGCTAATTTATTTCTTAAATATTATATTTTAACTTATTTAATTTTAAACCTTTTAGCTATAATTAGCTATAATTAGCTAATTTATTTTTTATTATAGAATTCCGAAATTAAATTTTGTAAATTTTTTATATTGAATATAAATAAATGAATATCGTTATTGCCGAGATTATTCATAATTTTCTTATCCGAATTAGTATATTAAAAGCATTAAAAGTTTTATATAAATATCAATAAATATAGATAACATAAGGATAATAGAAGAAGAAGAAGAATAATAATAATATAATTTTAAGTTTATAAGAATTCAATAACGTAATAATTAGATTAATAAAATATTATATAGAGAATATAGCAATTAAATATATTAATAGCAATAGCTATATAATTCTATTCGTTATTATTTTTCGTTAGAAAATAATTTAATAATAATAATTTCCGATAAATAAATAATATATATTGAATAATTATTGATCTATAATAATGCTGAGAAAGTAAATTAATAATAATATTATATTTCAATAATTAAAACTGTGATTTATATCTTATATTTAATTTAATTATTCTAATTAATAGCGATTATTATCATCGATAATTATAATAATTATATTATCGCCGAATTTATATTGAATTATTATTATTTTAAAATTTAGCTTAAATGTTTAAGTATATTTATCGTATATCTTTTAAATATCAAACATAGACTACTTTTCGTATTTAAAATATCGCTATTATTCGTAAATTAGCTTTTATATCCAATTCTATTAGTTAAAGATTTCTAATAAAGAGTTTTTCCTTTAATCCTCTATCAAAGGGTTTATGATAATTATTCTTAACTTTATAAACTTAATATTAATTAGCGTAAATACAGTATTTCCTGCCAGATTTTAAAAAATATTAAATAGCTATATATAATTATATATTACGATAACGTTATATTAATTTCCTATATATCTTCGCTTATACTATCGTCTTAAATTATTTAAATAGATAAATCGCAATATTATATAATTATTACGATTTAACAAAGTTTGCGCTTATTTATTATATCCAAATGAATATCTTATTCCGAAAATAATAAATATTAGAATCTTTTAATTTGTTTAATATTTCGGAAATTCAGTAAAAAGCTAGATTTTTTTGATATTTATTTAAGTATTATAGAAACTTTAAACGAATTATTCGAAGCTACGTTAAAGAATTAAAATTTCGAGGAAATTTTATAAAATAGCGTCGGATTTTAATTTTAAGTTTATAAAATTTACATATATAGCGTATATATAGATTAATATATCGGGAGTTACTATAAAAACCCTGTATTCCAACAATAGCGAAGAACGAAAAAGAGAACGATTTTAGTATAAATAGGTCTTATATTATAGCTAAAGGCGATATAAGTTTAGATAATAGCTCGGATAATAAATATGAAAACTTTTAAGTTATATAATAATTTATATATATAGTTGCAAATTCGGTTGATTATGCGAATTATATATACGAAAGAGCCTGTTTATAAAAAAGGTATCCGATTTATAAAATAAAGAATAAATATACGTTGAAAAGATATTACGATATATATATATATATATTATATAGAGAATTCTTATTAAAGAATTAAACACGATATTAAAATTATATAATATTCAATTTAACGTTAATATACTAATTAATAAAGCTTTCGTATATTTTATATAATTTTTTTATATTAATATTATCTACTAATTTCGATAATATAACCCTGATTTTATATTTCGTTTCGATAATCTATATATCGAGAATTTAATAGAACGATTATATTTTCTAATTATTAAACAAATTATTATAATATTACTTTACGATTATTATATTAATAAATAAAACTTCTAATTTTCTTTTTCCATTTCTTTTAATTGAACATTAATTTTTTTCTAGAAAAAAGCCGAACTAGTAAGCTAAATTCTATAGCTAGACTTCGCTATATTTCATATTTTATCAAACATAAAAATATTATTAAAGATAAAAAAAAAGAAAATCATATAATGAGTCTCGCAAATATAATTAAAAATATAATTAATAATATTTATTTAAAGATTCAAGTATAAATCCCAGGTTTAAGATAATAATATAAAAGATTATAAAAGATTAGGAAAATATAGAGTTGTGCTAGTTACAGTAATTATAAAAATCGTTATTATTAAAATGCAATTCTAGGAATACAACTTTTATAATTAAATTAAAACCGTTATATTATTATAGCTAAAGAGATTTATTTGTTCTTATATGGTTCAATCCAAGCTATTTTGATATGGTTCTCGAAATCTGTTAGATCCGCAGGCGGGTGTAACCCGAAAGTGCGTGGAACAGTGTACGACAGTTGACCAACATATGGTATACGAAGTGCACGCAATACTCCGCTTGCCTTTCGCTCATGTTCCATGGATCGTAGCTAAATCTCTTCCCAAACTATCGTGATGAGACTGGGAACGTTTGTGCATTCTCCTTTTCGAGGCATTACCGCGGTGAATCGCCGGCGATGTAAGCACAACCTGCATTAGCCATCGAGAAGCGAACACATCGTGTCTCCACTTGACCCGCATCCTATCTTCCGGCAACTGCAGTAGATGTGCTGAAATTTTCGCTGTCTAGCCGCAGTGATTTCACTCACCGGTATTCCGCCGAACTGCGTTGTTTCTTCTTCGTTCCTGGTCTTCTAAAGTTTCAACCCTTCCAGCCTTCGAAAATGTCTGCGACAGCCACGGCACTCACTGCCGAAATCCAGCTCCAGGCCCATCCCCAGCTCTCAAAGGATGCATCTCCGCTGCCCTCTGTCCACACGTCGAGCAACAATCTCGACAACAATTTCTCCCCGGCTGAGCCGCTCAACATCATCGAGGCGTCGCGCATCGCCGATTCAGGGGTACCAGAGGGTGGCTACGGATGGGTTGTCATCGCAGGCTGCGCAACCTTGACATGGTGGTACCTAGGTATGAGCTACTCCTGGGGGGTCATACAGTCAGCCTTGGTTGAGAGGGGTCTATCGTCTGCTTCTACTCTCTCCTGGATAGGATCTTTGTGCGTTACGTTCAACAGCATTGGTGCATTAGTGTGGGCAAAATTCATCAGGGTAGTAGGTACGAGGCAAGCGGCATTAGTCGGTATCATTTGTCTTGGTGGTGGCTCAGTTTTGAGTGGGTTTTGTACGCACAATGTTGGAGGGCTATTTTTCACGAGTGGGGTCATCATGGGTCTTGGAACGAGGTATGTTCGGATTTTGGAACTTTTTTGGCTGCCCAGGTGCTGAGGCTAACATATTGCTGCTGTTGTAGTCTCTGTTTTATGCTTGTCTCTGTCACGCCAGCGCAATATTTCAACAAAAGACGCGGTCTGGCCATCGGGATGATCTATGCAGCTGGTGGTCTTGGGGGTACTGCATTGAGTCTTGCAACGAACGCACTTATTGAGCGAGTCGGCCCTGCGTGGACCTTTCGGATCCTTGGGTTTATGATCTTGGCAACTGGTGTACCAGCGGCCTTGGTCATAAAAGAACGGGTGCCCATCAAGAAGAATGCTTTCATCGACAGGTAAGTTACTCCGGAAGTCACATTTCCCTGTCACGGAGCTATGAGGCCGCATGCTGAGAAATTCAGGACTCTTTTCAAAGACTTTCGGTTTTTGACCCTATTTTTTGCCGGAGGTCTTTCCACATTCTACCTTCTCGTTGCACCATTTTTTCTGCCCCTTTACTGTACGACGCTTGGGCTATCACAAACTGCTGGTGCTGGTCTTGTCGCAGCATTCAATTTTTCCTCTGCAGTTGGTCGCCTTGGCTGCGGTATCCTGTGCGATAAGTTTGGTCCTGTCAACACACTTTTCTGTGCTCTCCTGCTCAATGCAGTCACCCTGCTTTTGGTATGGCCGTTTTCAACGTCCGTCCCCCCTCTCGCGGTCTTTGTGGTACTCAATGGCCTTGGGAATGGCAGTTTCTTCTCTGCCATGCCCCCTGTCGTGGGGTCCCTTTTTGGGAGTCTGAGGATGCCTGTGGTGATGGGTATGATCATCACGGGATGGGGCCCGGGATATCTGATGGTGAGTGCCCCGTTTCTGACGCAGCAGTGTTGAGAGGCAATTGCAGCTGACATATCTCAGGGAGCCCCCATTGCTGGTTATCTGCTGGCTGCGTATGGTGGAGAGAACGACTCGCTGAATTCTTACCATCCGGCCATTTTCTTTGCCGGTTCTGCGGCTCTTGCCTCTTGTCTTCTGGTTGGACTTGTGCGGCTGAAGTCAAGTAGAAAACTTCTCACCAAGATCTGATCAGTAAAACTGTCTGTAGGACGCTGTAATTATTCTTCTCCTGAGAAGAGGTTATATAGGCGCTCTGGAGGATCGTAGAACCAGGCGGGGTTTTCACAACGTGCATATGGCGTTGAACATCGCGGCCATCGTACTGCCCGTCAACCTGGCCAAATAAATTCTGCAGATGATTACCTTCGAATTCTATTGTTCTGCATAATGTATCAGTGTGAAGTGACGCGAGTGGCTGCGGGCAAAGTCTACTGGTGGTGTCTGTTAACGGTACCTGTTGCAAGCGTGCGAAACATCTTTTGATTCCCCACCCCCACTCAGGCTTCTCCTTATCGCGATTTACTTGCAGCTTCCCTCAGTAAAGAACTGAAGATAAGCACGGTAATAATTTGTGGCTGGTACTCAATAAATACTTTGAGTGGGTTGTGGCAGGTAGAGGAAGCCAACGACTGCGGCTACAGACGAGACGACTTTCCACCTGTGGGCAAGTTCGAGGGACAACGTTGTGACGGGTATTTCAGCCGGGCGGACAGAACCAGAAACATCAACAGAACGACAACCTATTAGCCATCAATGCTATCCACCCCACGTTCGCTACGCACCCCAGAACAGCCGTTATCACACCATTTTCGACAGGTCACAGACCCACTCCCGTACCGGGCTCACACTTCATGACAGCCAGACTTTTCTGGCCATATCCATTGCCGTGAGAGAGCGGGGGCACTAAAACTCGTCGTTTCTCATCATTACTTCTGAAGCCGGAATACCCAAAGACGTCATAAGTACTTAGTTATGCCCTCGTACTTCCGAGTAGCCAGCACAGTATTGGATCACTCAGTCGCGCTAGAATATTAGGTGCAATAATTTGACGTTGACATATCCACACGCACAGTTCGCTTGGTAGATTCTCGAATCTCTGCCACGATGTCAGCTATCAGGAGCACATCTCGTCTCACGATGACGATTCTCGGTTGCGGTGAATACGTCTGCTTCTGATGGTCGTGTTGGTTTGAGATACTGACAATGCATCAGGAAACATGGGGGTATCCATCCTCCGCGGCATCATCTCATCCCAAACCACTGGCACATCAGGCAAAGCCTCGCAATCAGTTGCTAAAGAGGGTACCAACACAGCCGCCCCCTTCTTCTCCCGCTTCATCGCCTGTGTCAACCGCCCATCATCAGTCCTCGCCACCCAAAAGAAGCTCGCAGGAATCGACGCTTCGAGCGTCGATGTATGGCAAGGCCGCAACGCCGAAGCCGTGCGGGATGCAGACGTAATCCTCCTCTCCTGCCAGCCCTCCCAAGCAGCTGCCATCCTCGCCGGTTCCGGCATGGCGACCGCACTATCCGGAAAAATACTTCTCAGCATCTGCGTGGGACTTGCAGTGCCACAGGTACAGGCGCTCATCCACCAGCAGGATGGCCGTGGTGCCTCGCCGGGGGAGAAAGCACACTGCGTCGTCATCCACGCCATGCCGAACACGGCGAGCAAAATCGGAGAATCGTCGACTATTATCAGCCACTACCCCGAGCAAGACGTACCTGCTGTGTCAGACATCGCCCAGCATGTCTTCTCGAGCATTGGAAAGATCATCACTGTTCCCAGCGCCCTCATGCCGGCAGCGAGTGTCACGGCGGCTTCGACTCCGGCGTTCTTCGCGCTGGCGCTGGCAGGCGTCATCGAGGGGGCTGTTGCGCAAGGCATTCCGCGCGAGGATGCGACGATCATGGCCGCGCAGGCGATGAAGGGTACGGCGGGACTGGTTCTCGCGGGGGAGGAGCCGAAAGAGGTTATGGAAAAGGTTATGACACCGAACGGGTGCACTGAGCGCGGGGTCCGGGTCTTGGAGGGTGCGTTGGTGAATGGCTTTTATTCTCAGGCGACGACGACAGCAATTGAAAGAGTGTTCGAGATGTCCCGGGAAAGGAATTCGGTGAAGGAGTAATGGCCCGTTCACAGCCGTTTACGGTTATGTCAATGATTAGCACTATATATATAAGCGAAGCGCCCTGCATATAGCAGCCTACGCGTAGATTTCGCATGGCGTTCCATCGCGATTCTGGTTTGGATGGATGCTGTGTGAGCATGGTCGCTTCATTAGCAATTTGCAGAGTTTACCATAGCAAAAGCCGATAGTAATGCCACGATCAAATAGGCCAGCGATTTTATGCATCTCGCACATTGAGCGATACTAAAAGCATAAAAGCTGTTACAGTTTGAGAGCATCAATTAAGGTTATGGATAGGTACCAAGATCTAGTCTCGCTGATAAATTTGTACTGTGCCGTGTGAACTCTTAAAACACCCATTGATCCACAATACCCACGGTTTTTCGATCTGGCGACGTGGATATCGGCAAATCTGAGTCAGGTTCAGATCTCCACTGCTTGCCAATTCCGAAACTCGATTTCGAGTTTACTGCTTGCACCAGCAGTCGCAGTCGCCATTACTGTTGGCAGAGTGGCTCTCGGCCGCTGAATCACCGAAGCACTAAAGGTTGGCTAAGTGTGAGCAAATGGGTGGCTGCGGGCTTCGAGGCCCTATATTCTGCGCGTGGTGATGCGTTGATGGATGGACTTACGCTGGTATAGCATTTGCTGTCGCAGCCGGAGAAACCATCGGGACCGCAGTTGTTCTACGAAGCCAGTTAGCAATGGAAATATTGTTCAAAGAGCTGGAAAAGGGGCCAGATAAGACGTACGAAGTCATCAATCGGGTTGGACTGGTCACAGTGGGCCACAAACGCAGCCGTGGAGACGCTGGCCAGGGCCGCGAGGACGAAAGTAGCGATGAGCTTCATAGTGATGATTTGAAGGATATAGTAGTTGTTTATTGAAATTACTTTTGAAAAAGTGGGAGCCAGTCAAGTAAGGCAATAAAATGAAAGTATTGTGTAAGCGTGATATAGAATTTGAATAGCTGCTGTCTGGAGGCACCGTCTTGCCTTTTATATACTAACCATGGCACCAGCCCTTGCCCAGGTGACTGTATAGACTGCTCGCTCGTCCGACCTGCCAAGTTATTTGAGGACTGTCTGGGCGCGTCAGGAGGTCTGGCTAGTGCCCCTGGCCCTGACTCACACGCAATTTGATACTCATGCGAGGAGAGGAATCTATTTGCAAATCCTCTGGATTGACGGCCAATATTCTCTGTGCAGAAGACCTACAAGGGAACAGTTGGTCTCACTTACTATTTTAAAATGTGATACGCAGCTTTAGAATACACCCATGAATGTCTCACAATTCTCACACTTAACAGGAGGGCAGCCAGCAGTTTGTCGCGAGGCATTTGTGGCAGAAGTGGATACTCTAAAGCGTAGACAGCCGCTAGATATTGCCGTCAAGTGTGCTCAATGTGGATCTAGGAGACATTTCAGCACTATTTTTAAGAACCCGGTATCCGTGAGAATCCGCAAGCGACCTCCCGGATGAACAGGACATAGGATATTATCGCCTTAGTATCACACCAGATTTGTGAGCCGAGGTGTAAATTAAATGGGCTGATTCAACATTTTAACATTGTCAAGGCTGGTATTTATGAGGCGGCGGTGAGAAAGCAACTAGAGCAAAACAGAGAACCTTGGAAAAACCACTTGCCGTAGACGGGGGAGGGTATTTGGTATCGTTCAAAGCGACGCTGGACCCGATATTCTAGGAATAATTGCTGTTCTTTGATACCCGCGTAAATACGTGCGCATGCAATATCGCCATCCACCAGCGGTGATAACAATGTTAATGGAAACAGTGATCTATATTTATCATGGAACGAGCAACGCATATATCTAAGTACAATTCATCACAAGCAACACACGAATAATTTACGACAAAATTGGACGCATAAAAATAATGAAAAAGCAACAACTAACAATACAATTACGGAAGCGGTAAATTACAAAGGAAAGGAGACGGGGCCGGGGCGGGGGCGGGAGAAGACAAGGAAAAGGAATGAGTTCTAGGAAAAGTAATAGCGGCTCTAAATTTATTAGGGCCCTGGAGACCATTGCCTTTACCATCTGCCTTCCTCCAAGGGACCTTCCATAATTGCCTAATAGATATACACCACACTTCGATTTTCGTGGACTATGCTTAGATCTCCAACCTGAACGTCTCGTTTGTCAAAGTCATGGAGATACAGGCAGCAAAGCATGCGAAAAATTACCGTGCACTATATCGCTACGGTTTCGCTTTCGGGGCCGTCGTTTTGACCATCCATTGGCCGGATTTTACGGGAGGCAAATCGTCGTCGCTGCTGTTTGACGTGTTCGAGTTGAGACTTCGTCCTTGAACCGATTCGATATTCGTTTGCTCGTCGGGATCCTTTGGAGTCGTCGTGCTGCGGCCCGGAATCTGTTATCTGACGCAATGAAGAAGTACCCCAAAGTAGACTCCCATGAGAAAACCGTTCCTAGCATCAGGAAACATCGAGTTCAGGTCCTCTCGGCCCAAACCCTAGCTAGCCGGCTCTGCTTGCTTATCTTCTAACATCTACTATATTTACGGTTTACGTGCAAACACCTATATATAAAGTGTATCTCGGGCACAGCTGTGCCCCTACCCCCGGTCGCCCCTGTGCCCGCCCGTTCCCGCCGGCGACTTAGACCCCTATCCACCACACACTCCATCACCCCCGTCCCCTTCCCGCCGGGGAACCGAGCCCCCATCCACCACCCATTCCATCACCCCCGTCGACTTCCCGCCATCGATTTCCCGCCGTTAACCCGGGGCCCAATCTACCTATCCATTCTAACACCCTTATCCTTTATATATAAAATATATCTCGAATATAATTATGCCTTTACCCCCGATCGCTTTTATACCCGCCCATTCACGCGAGCGACCTAAACCCTTATCTATTACCCACCCTATTACCCTTATCGATTTCCTACTAATGCCCCCTTAATTCAAATTTATATTAACCACTACAAAATTACAACTGAGCCATTGCGCCCCCCAACCCGATCCGAAATTATATTCGCCATTGCGAAACTATGACTTAGCCAATGCTCCCCCCCAACCCGACCCGGGTCGCACGATACGAGGGTTAGGGTTAGGGTTAGGGTTAGGGTTAGGGTTAGGGTTAGGGTTAGGGTTAGGGTTAGGGTTAGGGTTAGGGTTAGGGTTAGGGTTAGGGTTAGGGTTAGGG